>JAODKL010000009.1:22858925-22869900 GCA_026780765.1 Petrocephalus schoutedeni
TGCAGCAACTGCGTGATGCTATCATGTCAATATGGACCAATATCTCTGAGGAATGTTTCCAGTACCTTGTTGAATCTCTGCCACGAAGGATTAAGGCAGTTCTGAAGGCAAAAGGGGGTCCAACCCGGTACTAGCAAGGTGAACCTAAAGTGGCCGGTGAGTGTATGTACTTTATGTACGTATTGCCAACGCACAGCTTATTTTACACATATAAGAAAGGGGTGATCGGGGCATAGAAAGCGACTGTCTTCAGATAGAAATAGGCCACAACGCACAGAAACATATACAGTATAGCTCTCCGCTCCGTGGATGTCACTCTGTTTCCTCAGAAAACAGACGCGTGGCTCCAAAGAGAGAGAGAATATGTTACGGGCTACAGGCAGTGGTGTGGCTCCGGGAGCGGAATCATCTGCTGAACACGAGCTGAACAATCAGCAAAAACGAAAAAAGGTGATCAGCAAACAACCAAAAACTAAAAGCGTCCATGACACGTTGGGGAAAAAAATTACGATATTCTGACGGACATCATCTTCTCTTTTTATTGATTGTGTAATTATAAAGTAACCGGACTGCACCTGTCAAATGAATATATTATCTTTGAAAAGTGACCAAATCCCTGCCTCTGACCAAGCTAAGGCTGGTTGAATCTGTTTCGGGTGAGTAAGTGATCGTGCGTGTGCGTGTGTTTGTGTGGGTGGGTGTCCATTAATAATATTATTTCTAAATAAACTCTTGGCTTCTGCTTACTGAGCGAATCTGGGAGGAAAGTGACGTTTACATTAAATGCTGAGTGGAAAGAGAAAGATTTCAATATATTCCAGCTTTCAAACGATCAGAATGAAACAAGGATTTAGTCACATCAGTACGTGCCAGAACGCAATTACATAATGACAACTGAAGTGAGTAATACGGATTGTGGTGTTCGAGGGCAATACTTTCTGCAATTAGAACATGCGGGAATAAAGGCTACGTCATAAATAAACCTCTCGTATAATCTCATCTGCATACCTACACTTGCCTACAGTAGATTTATTTAACAGACACTTTTGTCCAAAATGACATACAAATGAGGGTAGCTTGGACTCAGGGAGTTGGGTCAGCCAGCGTCCCTACATCAGTAGGGGTTAGGGCCCCTATTCAAGGGCCCGACAGTGACGTGATTACTCAGAGTAATCCGATTTTTACTCTACTGTCCATGGGATTTGACCACACAACTTTCTGGGTATGGGCACAGAACCCTAAGACCCCGAACTACGCAGCATGGAATATGTGGACGATGTTAGACCTTCGATAGATATGTAGGTAGATAGATAGAATATTTCTGTGCTAACATATAACTGTATATACTATTTATTTATGCCCAAAACACTTCACATGCTGGACAATTGATAGTACTCTAGCACACAACAGTTCAGCAGAGTTGGGAGTCTGATAAAGGTCACATTCAGGGCACTTTTGGGTTTTAAATCTCTGTTGCTTGTCTTCATGCCTTGACTCCAGCTGATGCCTGGCACGTGTTATGCATCCTCTCTTCTCAGGATGTAGCTATTCACTTCATGGTTTTCTTTGTTATATGATGGATCCTGGTGCCCCAGAAGGAGAGCCTAGTGACTCACAGTTACACAGTTACAGCCCCCAGGGCTCTGCTCATCAGCAAAAGAGGGCTGCTTTATCACATCTGCATGGAGCACAGGAAATAGGTATAGTCATGCCTGGGGTTTTCTGAGTAGAGCATTTATAATGAAGCAATATCTGGGCTCTTTCTGTTCTCAGACTTTGTTAGTGCTGATGTGTGTGATGATACTTCCCGGACATGTACTCATACAGTTTACTGCTGCAGCTAAACCATGGAATCAACAAGACACAAAAATGATCAATGTGGTTTAAAATAATAGAATATAGAATGCCTATAAACAGACAAACTCCGCCCACATTGCTCAGTTAAAGAATGGTACCAGTAGCAGGGTGCCTTGCAGGAAAGCAAGGCCTCCTCCATGCATATTGTAATACTGATACATTTTTAGGCAAACATAAGGTCAGATATTGGGTTTCTTGGGGTGGGTGTGAGCCAGTCCATGTCTTTGGTACATCTGCTGTGTCGCCTTCATGATGATGACTTTCTTTGTTAACTGGTCACCTCTTCCTCCGATCTATTGCATTTTGCTTGTGTGGGAATGTGTCTATTGATGATGGAACAAGCCTACCGAAGGCCCTCGTTAAATATGAGCTCTCAGCCTTTGGTTGACGATGAATTCATGCCATTGCTCTTCAGCGGTTCTCACACGCCCCCGTCCTCATTAGTGCGAAACACTAAGCTATCTGGGCACCTCCTACTCCTCATAATGCCGACTGGCATTTCGCTTCTTTGGATGATTCAATTAGTCTTCCTGTGCCTGTCCTGCCTCTATCCCGCCAGTGAGGCTAAGGGTTAGGTGTTGCCCTCATGATGCAAGATGTTTTTTTATTTTTTTATTAATTTAAATTTTTAATTTAATAGTTTTTTTGTTCTTTAATTCCATCAGAATATGTCAACTACGAGGTACTGAAGGAGACAGAAACATTTTTATATGGGCCAATTTGAAAGAACATACAGAACAGCAAAAGCCAGAGCTGTTTTAATGGTGTTAACATGGACATAATGCTGTACAATTTAATGTCTGTGTCCTTTCTGAGATGAATACCTATATGGATCATATTCAGCAGGACAGCACTGGCTGCTCTGGTTAGTTGCACTGACGCCACTAAATTGATGTGCATGATGATGTGGCCGGTGATGGACTGATTCCCATCGGGGGGTCTCCTGCAAATATGGAGGATTGATGAGTGGGTGGATGGATGGATGGATGTTGGTTATATGATGGTCATTAAATTATTAGCCATGAATTATCATCAGTATGTGTGCCAGGTACTTAACCTGAAAATCTCCAATTAATTCTCCAGCAGTATAAATGGCTAAAAAATAGGGAAAATGGATTTAAAAAAATCAAAAGCAGACCACCTTAAATGTAATTTCTGGCTGTGCTCTTTCCTTCCAGGAATTAACTTTAGAGATACCCTGATTGATATTTCAATCTGAATAGCACATCTTCTCCCAGGCTTGACTTCTTAAACCGTGCTCTCTCTCTCTCATCACAGCTGTCTGCAGTAATGCTAACCTGGGCTTATCCATCACAGCTTCTATAAAGAGGGTAAACCTGGCTCCACTATTTGATAAGCAAATCTTAAACAAATTGAGATTATTATTTAATAAATCGTGGTGAAACATTTTAAATCATATCTTATTTTTAGAGTATTAATACATCCTAGTAGAGGGCTATAAAGTCCCATGATCATGAGTGTTTTTATTGGCGTTCCCAAACGCTAAAGTAAATAATAAATGAATAAATGCAACAATATGGAGGTAACTGAGACCCCGTAAACCATGACAAATTATGTCACCAAGAACATAGGTCACAGATGGACTGTCAAAGCTCACTTCCTCAAAGGACGGCTGATCAATGTGCAATACTCGGAAATTAAATATCATTTCCTTGATGTTTTGTTGCACAACATGGACATTCCCTCCTTCCACTAAAGATGATGCTACATCTGCTATAGGTGATGTATATTTCCCATCTGCCAGGCAGTGGCCTCTTTTGAGATGCTCCCTAAGCACTGTCTTTAACCTCAATGCATATATCCCCCAGGTGTGCAAACACTCCCTTTGACGGACTAATGGAGAACACACAAAGGGCATCTGTATACAAATTAATTG
Source organism: Petrocephalus schoutedeni (assembly GCA_026780765.1). Lineage (NCBI taxonomy): Eukaryota > Metazoa > Chordata > Actinopteri > Osteoglossiformes > Mormyridae > Petrocephalus > Petrocephalus schoutedeni. Next base: position 22,862,680 of record JAODKL010000009.1, read on the forward strand.
ATTTGTGATTTAGTAGGCTTCCTTTCCACAATAGTGTTCTTTGATTAAATTATTAGAGTGGAGTAATTGTCTGGTGATTTTATCTGACAGTCATTGTTTGCCATTTCGTAAGCAGTCATATAGATCTCTGGGTAGTCATGGACGCTGCTAACCAAATAACTACAAATAAGGATTTGTACCCTGTAGTTTGAGTTCTATTCCTCCATTCGTTATCTGCTTGTGTTGTTGGTGAGATAGCTGAGTCGTACTCATTGGTGAAATTTTGCAAGTAGATTAATGGACCTGGTTTACTTTTTAAAAAAAAAAAACGCACAAAAGATTTTTTAAAACGCCTTTTCACATAGTAGATTTTACTAGAGATCACGCGAACTAAACTACGTCCGATCAGTTTTGCAATTCGCTAGTAATTTAAAAAGAGGAAAACGATTACGCCAATTTCATGAGTCGTTGCGTATTTTACCCTGAGCCCTGCAACGCTGCTCAGGATAAGCAGGTGGATCTGGCGGATGGATGAACTGATGGCTGGATTTATGGATGAGTGGTCGGAAGTACAGTAGGAAACTAGGCGTAGATTAAACAATCCGCAAGGTTTAACGTAACCTTTAACCCCTTTCTAGTAAGAATTTATAATAAAATATAATTGGTTAACATTTATTTTAAAACATGTATTTCTATGTACATATTCAGTGGAGTACATATACATTGGAAATCTTTAATTTGCCCCACGCAATAATTCGCCCTTTGGTTGGCGAGCCGTGCTGCGCTGGAACAAGAACCAACCCGAAAGGTTACTGCATCGACTAAAAAGTTCTGGCTTTGGATGAGAGGGGGAAGCTTGCCAGGCGCACGTTAGCCGAGCTGGAGCTGCCCGCTGTACACCTCCGCAGCTTCGGCAGCGCTGGGAGGCCAGCTCTGTCCAATTGCCGTGATTTACCGATTCTGTCATTTGCGCGGCGCTCTCTTCAATAGCATTAAGTGGCTCATCCCGGCTAATGGGGCTCCTTCGTGACGCAAAGGGAGCCTTTCGCCTCGCAAGTACTTTATGCGCTTCTGCACGGTAATGAAAGGTAAGCAGCAGCAGATGCCACGCGGCGAGCAGCGCTGTAATTAGTTCGGGATAGAAAACGTCTAAGATCCCAAACTGAGCTGTTAACGGGATGCCTTCCCGAGGAAAGTCGAAAGTAATATTAAATAAAAACAACAGTATTATTTTGCCGTTCATTTGCCGATGATTAACTTACATATAGCCCACATGATTTTATTAGTGTGATATGGAAGATTTTTGTCTTATGGTACCTTACTGTACCACATACTTAAGATTATAAGTAAAATTAAAAATGAATGCAATTTCAGTATTTATAACTTTGGAAACAAAATGTAGCTATATAATTTAAAATCACACACATCGTTCCTTCCTCTTAAATGTAATTGATTCTGGAAAAAAAGGATTTAATAGGACTGTACTTTTGTCTCCCTGGACATTGAATGTATGCATTATGAACATAACTTTTGCAGGGGAGGCATGGTCTCTTTATTGGGGGATCAATTAATCCAAATTAAGTACTGGGGGAGGCACGCCCCCAGTACCCCACTCCCCTTCCTACGCCCCTGCACAGTTGAATAAGTGTTTCTTTTTCCATATAATGAGATTTGTTGTTTAGTTGTGTAAATTGTACCGCAATATATACCATAATTTATGTACAATAAGTTTCTGCTTATCGCTGCAGCAGACAGTACAGGAAACATCGCTGTGTGCACTGCTCACTGTTTGACAGAAGATGGCTCTACCAGCTAAATCTGTATATGGAGCTCATTTATTTGGCATTTGAAAAATATCGGGGAAGGCGATGTCACGTATTTGGAAGCTTGTAAAATATTTATTGGTGCGGATGATTTCCGTGACCATTCATTTGATTTTCTGCAGTTAAATTAATGACCTGAATGTAAATTTAGATATCAAATGATCCAATTTGCTAGTGGATTTTGTGAATGGAGCACTTAGTGACTTTAGTATGACGTAATTAGAGTGTCATGTACCTTATTAGTGTGCCAGAACTAAGGGCTGATCTCTGATTGGTTGGCAAATGCAGCCAAATCCCGTGGTTGGCTGAATGGACACAATGATACACCTACACAGTCAACACAGAAAGGCTTGTGGTAGATATATAGGGTTGTGCATTGTAGCAGACTCAACAGACTCAAGCCTTGGTCTCAAAGAAGTTCAAAGAAGCCCAACTTTTATTTGCAGGAAGATTTGACACTCAAAGTAAGTATTTCTTTTTAGCATTGTTGTATAGTAGGATAAATTTGCCAGGGCTGTGCATACTATATGTATACATTTGTAGAAGGTATATTTGAGCAATATATTTAATGGTTATTTTGTGTATGGGTTTGCTTTGGAGAACTGTAGCTACTAAGTATTGTAGCTGTGATATATTGTTATGAGACATGCAGAAATAGTGCCGCAATCCTAACTTATTACACTAATGGATTAGGCTTCAGAGACCAACCGCAAGTGCACAGATCTCGATGATCCTACAAAAGCCTTTTTGTCTGGGGTAAATTTAAAGTGCGTTCTTCTGGCTTGGTGCTTGAAGAGACATGGTGCTTGAAACTGATAGAGGACAACGGGAGGAATTGACTGTGCTAGAAAAATGGGGTAAAACTGTAGAAGTGTAGTGTTTGTGTGCTACCTCTGACACGGAATCAGAAGCTGCAGCATGACGTCTAACTTCCTGGCTAATTGTGCTTAATTTCACATCCACATTTTGCTTTCGCTGTCTGTGTTTGAAGGCATTAGCCCATCGCTGGCTGAAATTGTTGACTGGTCTGCATCTCTGCTGTAGGGGACCATGGTTCTGCTGAAGATCTCGGCTCTGCTTGTAGCTTACGCACTGGTCGTTTGTCAGGTGTACAGTGTACAGGCTGCTCCGGCGAGGTGAGCCAATACGCACCAAGCTGCTGCCAGCAATAGCAAGACAAAGTACAAAAAACATCTTGGTCAACAGTAATAAGGCTTCTGTGTATTATTGAAAATACAGAGTGATTTTTGTAACTGCATATCTTTAGGTTAGCATCTCAATAGGAGAGAGTGGCTGATATATTCAGCCCCATCTACTGGCAGTAGAAACCCAGGAAGACCAAAAATTATGCAGGACATTATGAATCGCCCAAGGAGGCCATTCCAAATGCATTTTAATTAAGTCTGAATGTTTTTACAAGCTATCAGAGAATGGCTATTCAGTGCCATTCCCCCATTTAATCCAATTTATAGAGTGCCCATTTTTAAATCTAAAGAAAGTTGTAGTGACATTAAGAGAATTAAACAATGTGAGTAATATGCTTCTGTGCAGTTAAAAGTGTATAAGGGAAGCCTATGCACCCCCAGTTCCTACTACTGTATTGATTTTCTCATCAATTTTACCTTGGCTAGCTGTCAGCATTTTAAACACAACACTTTTAGCAGATTGTTTTTGAAATTGGCCCGAGTCCCTTAGGTCTGCAGCCTTTTAGAGTTAGCAGAAATGCACCTGACTGAGTCATAGTTAACTCGGAGGCGATCCTGCGCTCTGCGCATCCTTCCTTGTGTTCACAGATCGGCTTTAGAGTCAATGACAGACCGAGTCACGCTCACGGACCACGAAGCACGGCGACTACTAAACGCCATCGTCAGAGAGTTCCTGCAGATGGCGGCTGAGGAGCTGGAGCAACAGGAGACTGATGGCAATAGGTACACATCTCTCTATCTGCTTATTTTGTGTTTGACTGTAAGGTGCTTAGGAGACTTATTTGAAGGGATACATTCAGACCAGTATTTGAGGGATCAAACATTTTCTTGGTTTATCTGTTATAGAGTTATAATTACATTATGTTTGTATTTTGATGTGATCAACTGTTCCATTAAAGCTCAATTTTTACCTCATGAGGTGGTATCAAACCAGCTTCCAAAGCCAGTCAATCCCGTGAGTGTTTGGTTAAGGCATAGAGGTACGTGCACAGAGGAAAGACCATCCAGCCATCTGGTCGAGGAAGGGACTGAAATTCCTAGTGGCAGATTCCCTGTGCTGAGCCCCTCTTGCATGCTGGCGCTGACGAGCCTGTTTGCCTGCTGAGTGAGAGCAAACGGGAATGCAGAGAGAAAGGTGCATGTCCTGACAGGGTGTCAGAAAGCGCCGCTGACCGCACTGCATGGGAGTGACAGGACTGTGGCTGTGTCGCGGTGTAGCTGAGGGTGGGATGGTCGTTACAGCATGGCGGCATAAGGGCTCGGGGGGGGGGGGGACTTGCACACTGTTTTTCCTGATCGCAAAATAAGATATCTTACATTGAAATGCATGAGGGAAATGGGCACGATGCTACTAACCCGGATCCGCGGGCTGCCTGCTCCCCGCATGCCGCCGTCACTCTGTGTCTGTCTCGCATGTTGTCTCTCCCGACAGCCTGGGCAGAGCCATGTCCAAGCGCTGTTCCAACCTGAGCACGTGCGTGCTGGGCAAGCTGTCGCAGGAACTGCACAAGCTGCAGACGTACCCCCGCACCGACGTGGGAGCGGGCACGCCGGGCAAGAAGCGCAGCGTCCCGGAGGGCCATCGCTATGCTGGCTACGGGGGGGCGCTGCAGAGGATCTGAGCGGACGGCCCGCCCCCAATACCCCCCCCCCACCCCCACCGACTCCTGTCCCGATGCATGTGGATCTCACCTGCCTGAAGCCCCTTCTGCCCTCCCAAAACTATCCCCTTTTCAGTTCCCTTTCGATTCCTCTTTTCCGGCAGAGAATTACAAAATAATTATGACAATCAACATGAGAATTGTTAATACTTCTTCAGCAGAGAAAAAAATCGATCGCTTTATAGTGAGCTGGATGAAAACTCAATAATGACAAAGTAATAACAGTTACTCCACAATAACAATAATAAATGCTTCTCTCATGCTTGATTATGTTCCTTGTTTAATAAATTTATTTTTCTACCAGAAAACTGTTAGCCTCCTTTATTTATTTATTTATCGGTTAATTTGCATGTAAACAAGTAGCTTTTAGTTAGTTTTATGACCTTTGTTGTTACTGCCGTGATGGTTTTACCGCTAAAGCTCAACTGCTGCAACTCGATCTAGTTCAGTTAGTTATGATATCAGGTAGCTACCAAAGGCGCCGCCCTAACTCAGGTAAGATGTGCAATTTTAAAATGACTTTAATACTTTCAAAACCTGTTGTGTAAAGTACTGTTTTCTCTCAGCTTTCCGCAGTAATGTAGGAGGCGTTGGAAGCGGTGGCATGAATCTGTGAGCATCAGTGACTCTGTGCTTCCCTCTCCGCGATTCAGCATCACAGCGCAGAAGCGGGCCTGTAACACGGCGACGTGCGTCACTCACCGCCTGGCCGACTTCCTCAGCCGCTCGGGGGGCATTGGGAGTGGGGGCTTCGTCCCCACCAACGTGGGCTCCAAGGCGTTCGGCCGGTGAAGAAACAGCAGCCTAACGGCAATGCGATGTGTCATCATCAGGGATACGGTGAATACCCCCCTCTGCTCAAACTACCTGCCCCACATACCTGTAAACAGCCAATGTGCACGGCCTGCCTCTACCCAAAAACCCCCCTGTACGCCTCTCCGGAAACAAACATTCCCTATATCCTCCCTGCCTGCAAATGAAATGCTCTTATATTCTTGCAGTTTGCATGCTGAATGTGCCAGCCGCTCACATTTTAAGCCACACAGGAAGCATTTCATGCTAATGCTTCCTAAATAAATATTAAGAATGATGTCGCTTGAAAAATCAGCCGTAAAGCTGATCTCTCCGCTTCGCCGACCTGTTCCAAATGCCCCATTCTTACATCCCTGGGTTTCATTTTTTTTGCAGAGGTTGACATTCTGAACAAGATGACATCACGTTTATTTTTGAGAAATGAATGCTCCACCCACCCCCCTCATCCTCAGCAGCCCCGATGACAGTGACTTCCCCGGACTGACAGCCCACATCCTCTCAGTGTTACTTATTTCTGTCTTTGCTTTTGGCAAATGAGGCATAGAGAAAAAAAAACAGAGCACTTCATTAATGTACGTTTGTAGTTAAACTGAGCATTCTCCTTAATTTCACATGCAAATTTATTTAAAATAAAAGCAAACAGGACCAGAGTTTCAGTTCTCCTGTGACATACAGCACATCTCTACCATGTGAAACCCCACCCCCACACCCCCTTGTCTTAGCAGTGTGCTGCAGAGCCCCGAGGGACATCATCAAAGCTCGGCCCCCCAAGGCCTCTCTGATATTGGCTGTGTCTTGTGCCTTGATGTAAAACACTTTACATTACATGATTGTACAATACGTTTGAAAAAAAAAAAAGATGAAAAAAATTAATTCATATTGTAATGATTGTTAATTTCAGCAAGATTAAAAAGTATTTTAGATACATTTGGGTTGGGATTCCTGTTTTATTCTTCATAAGATTTTATGTGTGTTGGCCAGACCACCCAGGTCACATTTTTCACCCAGACACTGGCTGAAAGACAAATTGCTTTCTGCAAAAATTTTAGACTCATTTCGTGCAGGAGGGACCAACTGTCCAGCCTGGCCTGAGAAAATGTCCTAAATGTGCCATAGGTGGTCAGTAGACACTAGTACTCCATCTGGGCTAGTACTCAACACTAGAAACTGGCAGAGGAACGTTCAGTAGATCATTTCCCTGTATGATTCATTATTGGACCTGATTGTTGGTAAGCATACCGGATAACATTGTTTTTTAATCCTTAGCTATCTGTAATTTAAAAGGCAGCAAAAGCACTTATTTCTTTCGCAGATTATAGCACAAATTTAAAAGGAGCATAAAACATTGAGAAAATGTCCCCTGCCAGTCTTATATCACATATATCAGCGTTTTAATTTTGCGTTTGCACCAAACTGACTTCCGACACCTCAGTACATTTTAGCCTCATGTGAAAGTTGCTGGTGTCACCAGAGACAGAGGCACGTCCTCCGTCAGTTTGACGACCAGTTGAAAATAAAAATACAAAACAAGCTGCAGAAAATTATGAGGGAACAAATTAATGAATTAATGAAGTTAATGTAGCTGTGAACTAACTGCAGAGAACCTTTAAGTTAATGTAGCTGTAAACTAACTGCAGAGAACCTTTAAGTTAATGTAGCTGTAAACTAACTGCAGAGAACCTTTAAGTTAATGTAGCTGTAAACTAACTGCAGAGAACCTTTAAGTTAATGTAGCTGTAA
>JAODKL010000009.1:22872484-22884232 GCA_026780765.1 Petrocephalus schoutedeni
TATCAATATGGGCCAACATTTCTAAAGAATGCTTTCAGCACCTTGTTGAATCAATGCCACGTAGAATTAAGGCAGTTTTGAAGGCGAAAGGGGGTCAAACACCGTGTTCCTAATAATCCTTTAGGTGAGTGCATGTGTGCTGTGCATGTGTACCTAGAAATTGTGGGCCCCCTGTCACCTTTATGTGTAATTTTGCCTAGTGAAGGGCCCCCGTCAAGTGTCTGCCCCCCCCCACTCTGTCAGGATATCCGAACCCCCCTCGGCTAGGGCCAAGGAACCCGTCTGCAGTCTTATGTTCTCTTACTTGTGGGCATCATGGCATCTCCTGAGCTGCAAACTCAAATCCTGCCCCCCTCCCCTGCAAATAAGTTTATTCTTCATTATAGAATTATCCTCTGAGAAGCAAACATAAATAGTCAGAATTTTGTTTTAATATCTGTGTAATGAATGAGCGCTCTGCTTCAGTATGTCTCGTGAGTGCTTAAAATCTAATGAAGCTATTGCACATCAATAATCATCCAAATCTGATGTAATTTCCAGTATCCTCACATTTTTGTAGGCACATTTTCTTGCCATGATAACTCAAAATAATGTTGTGATTAATCTTCTTCCAGTTTAGGTACTTGCTGTCTGTATTGGTGCTACAGTGTGTTTAACTGCATGTGATGCACTGAGAGAGGAAGGGTACAGTGACAAGTAGAGCCTTTCAGAGCTGTAGGCATATATATTAGCCCTTTATTGCCTGCTCAGAAGTAGGTAAAGATGCATTTTTATGGTTCCCAGCTGAGGCTCCACAATCACTTTATAGGTCCTTTAGAAGCAGTAATGTTTATTTTAATATTAACCATCAGCAGAAGACAGGATTAGGTACAAGCTGCTTGCGATTTTATTGATGCGATAAAAATGATAGCCAAGATGCTAAAAAAAGGTATTTGTTTTTTTCCATCTCCAAATGGAAGAGTATGGTAGAGGCATGTGTTTATCTTATTATTAATGAGGCATGGTAAGAATATGATTGTAATAAAATGGTTCAAAAATCAGGTAGAGGCAAATGAAGGCAAACAAATCCAAAGAGTTGAGTCCAAACACAAGCTTAAAGTCACAAAGTCAATACGGGAAGAACAGGGCAAATAACCAAATCCAAATCGCAAGGCAAAGATAAGCACTAAAAGCCAGGAAAGCAAACCCAGAGAAAGGAGAACAAAGACACAAAGACACGGCAGGAGGCACCTGAAAACAAGGCATCTACTGCCAGAAACATCTAGGATATAATGCCCATCACTCAAGCTATGGAGACACGGGCAATTTAGAAGTCAGGGGAGGCAGAGCTGGAGTTCACCTGGCGTGGCTGTATGGATGCTTGCTGAAACAGGTGTGACAATGAGGCAGGCTGCTGCATCTCTGTCGGGTGGAAAAAGGTGTGATCTGTCATGTGATCTTGGTCTGGTCTCCTTTGATGTCACCGTATTCAATTCAAGTTATTTTTATATAGCACCCTTCTCAACAGAGTTGTCCCAAGGTACTTTACATGGGTGTGTATCTGAGGCAGACTGTTCTGTGACCAATGTGATTGGGAACATTGCTGAATAATGTTTACCCTCCTGGACTATGCAAGAAATGAAATTGAGAAGCTCTACCTGCAACCACTGATAGTTACATTACAGTGCACTCCTACTTTATTATATTGTTTATGTCTATGCTCACACCCTGCCTCCCTGGCCCTCTCTAACGAGCCACACCTGCTCTGTGTTAATCTTACCTCTTGCTCTAGCCCTCATGTTAACTCACCCTAGCTGCCACTTGTTGTAATCCTTATAAATGCTTTCCCGTCTTGTGCTCCCCAGTCCAGTCTTTGAAGTCATAGTGTCTGCCCTACCTGTAGCCTGATCCTTCTCCTGTTAGTTGTTTTCAGTCCCCTGTGATCCTTTTGCTTTTGCTTTGTTTTTAATAAAACCCAGTTTTGTTTGCCCCAACTCCTGCTCTTGCGTCCTTCATCCCATGGATCGTGACATCTATGCACAAAATCTACTTTGGGTCCCTTTGGCTGTGGCTGTTTTCCAGTAACTATTGTCAACTACTTAGAGTCATGCACTTTGTCTTGTCCAGAAATTTGTTCTGTCCTACACTTTATGCTGTCCAGTACCTCAGTAAGTACTTTGTTCTTCAGTATTACTCATTTTGTCTAATACTGGTTTACACTCCTGTCTTTTTCATTATGTCAGTTGTAATGCAACACTCTTGCTCAAAACAGTCCTCCTGTATCTAGCATTTAATGCAATATCTTGAATCCTGCCTTCCTTTTTCAACATACCTATAATACACAGCTGGGCAAAAACAATGAGGCAGACGGAGTTTTTATCACAGTTTCTATACATACTTCTACTCATCACTCCTATATTTTAACAAATATAAGTTGAACAGTATAAGCAGGAAGCAACCATGTAACACAATATTGTATATATCTAGTGCACATTTTAGTATGGAATGGCTATATCTGCCAGTACTCTGTGTAGCAGTACTTTGTCCTTCAACCAATACTCTGCCTGTCTGTGTACTAGTGTGTCTGCGAGTACTCTTTCTGTGTTCCAGTACTCAATCTGCTAGTACTCTGTCTGTCTGCCAGTAATCTGCCTATCAACCAGTACTCTGTTTGCTAGTAATCTGTGTACATGTTCTCTGTCAGTCTGGCAATACTCTGTCTGTGTACTGAACCAGTACTCTGTCTAATTGCCAGTAATCTATCTGTGCAGCAGTACTCTGACTCTCTGCCCATAATCTGTTTGTGGACCAGTACTCTGTCTGTGTAGTAGTACTGCAGTCATGCAGATTTACAAACTACAATCCATGTGGAGAAGTATGACCCAGCCTGTACTGTCTCCTGCAGGTAATCTCTCTGTGTAGCAGAGTGTCTGTCTGCCAGTACTCTTTCATATTTTTTCTCTGATATGCAGCATCCATTGGAGTACCATTGGATCTCATCTTACATAATCTGCAATACACATAATACAGTACATAGTACATATGTACACAGTACATAATATCACTAGTATATACGCATATCCTTTTTTTTCCTTTTCCCTTATTTATTTCGTAAGTGTTTTTGAGTGTTAATGCTTCACTTTGATATGCATTTATTTTATATGTAAATAACAATAAATCACCATAGGTAATGTTTTTGTCACCTATTAATTGTTCCATTCCTTCTTTAAGTGTTTGCATGTTCATCATGGCGAGATGCAGAGAGAATTAAGTGCATCTCTGCTGGATTTGAGATTGATTTGGACTTCTGGGAGTTTAAAAATGTGCCAATAATATACACAGCATGAACTTATATGTATGGTATGTTAGCTCTCTTAATTGGTTGAAAATCAGTCTGCAGGGTTGTAAGGATTTTAAAAATGCCAAGATCAAACGTTAGCCCTTCCTAGGAGAGTCTGTGGGCATTATCCTCCGAGAAATGTTTTTTGAGACTACAATGTAAATTGTGAATTTTTATCTGTTTCTAAGAGCAGCAATAATCCTTTTTAAAAATAATTTCAGTGATAAAAGATGGTGAAGCTAGTAAATAAAGCTACAAAAAAAGCAACCCCCCTGGAGCTGGGGGTTAAGGGGCGTGCTCAAGGGGTGCTCGAGGGCCCACGGACATGTGACTTCTGCTGCGGCTGGAAACGGCGACCTTCCGATCAGAGGCTTAGGCTGCTAAGCAGCTCACATTATAACATTAAAGGTTGATAGTAACTACTAATAAAAAGATTATGAAACAAGTTTATTTGGATTTGTAGAGGTGGGGGCCAAATTCCTCACAGGCCAGTTTTGTGATGAGGGTCTGGAGCTCCTGAGACATCCTCCATACTTCCTGAGAAGGGGGGTGGGCGGACTGTCCGGAAAAATGACTAGGCTGGCGTAGAGACTCGGTGACCTGTGCGCATCAAGTGTTTATGCTTAGCGCGGTAATTCCGGCTGGAGGCAGAGGTGAGCAGGATCTCATTGCCGCAGTCCAGCTCGCAGAAATGAGCTGCCGCTGTTATTCCTGCAAATAGCCCTCCATCTCCGGCGCGCCACATTATTCTATGCACTGTGCCGAAATCTTCCCATTTGTGGTTATTACATTTTATCTCTAGTTGTGGGCATCAAGTCTAAAACGTATGGAGAAATGGCTGCAGATCACATCGAGCACTGGCCATCAAAATTTCATCCGTGACGTTGTTACTTTAAATAATTCATGTCAGAAATTATGTCAAATTTGATATTTCAAAATGTGCTACATTGTTGTAGTCAGGAGCCACTAAGCACTCAGTCTAGTCTGTCTTGCATATAGTTTCTGTTTCTTCCAAAGGATGAGTCCTTATTTTGCACAAATTACCGCCAAACTGCCAGCGTTCAAATTTTGCATGCACCATAATAACTGACATCAGCATATGAGAAATTTAAAATAATGGCAGCTTTTTTTAACTGCATCACAAACAGGCTACAGGACTGAACTGAAAGCCACATGGTAAATCTTTCTGTTACATTGATTAGTGTGTAGCCTAACCCTACTTCCCAGACAGAGGAGATTATTGCCAGTTACCTGTCAGATATCCACAGTGGGAGAAGAAAAAATGTGAATCCACAAAACTTTGGATATATTTAATCTTCACAAAAACATTTGCATATTTGCATATACAAATTTATATATTTATAAAACCGAAACAGAAATACACTGTAATACAATCTTGTAAACTTAAGAGACTGCTCCATCCCCTCCCAGAAATGACCCTAAATATACAAACGTGTAGGCACTACGTTTGTAGCACAATTTCAGAGACAATGGAGCAAGGGAGCAGGGAATTTCTCAGTATGTGAAGCGTAGACTTGTGGCTGCTGCTATTACTACGGTCAGCTCAGCAAGCTGGACAATCACATTGGAAAAAGGCCAGATTTAAAATCCGTTTAACCGGCATTCCTCTTCTCTATGTGGTTGGTGAAATGGGGTTAATAGTGGGTAATAGCTGTCTCTTGTGAGTATTACATTCAATTATATGTGGAATAGGAAATGTTGGCATCACAGAAGAGTTACACATTTATGGAATTAAACTACTTTCTGTTCATAAAAGCAACTTGTGTTACATATTGTGGGACAAATGGGCAGTGGTGGCGTACTGTTTAGGGACGTGACTGTGTAATTGAAAGGTTGCTGGGTTTGAGCCCTCGACCCAAAAGTACCACTGAAGTACCCTAAGCAAAGTACTGCCCCCAAGCACTGCTCCCTGGGAGCTGAATTCTCTGCCCCTGCTGTGTCACAATGTCATATATGGATTAAATGCAGAGGACACATTATGTTGTTGTATGCAATGGTATCTCAGCAAGAACAATTATTCACCTTTCCCAAAGGATGCAGGAGTTGGGCAAACAAAACAGGTTGTATTACAAAAGGAAACAGGCAAGAAAATGATTAAAACAGGATTATGGAGGATAGCAAACTGGGAAGAACACGGGCAGCAATGTTAACGTTACGAGTGGGGAGCACAGGACTGGGAAACACCTTTATGCGAAGGCCAACAAAAGGCAGCTGGAGTGAATCAGATAAGGGCAGGAACGAAAATCAAGACAAATGCATAACAGGTGTGGCTCGTTAGAACCGTGCTAGGGCGAGAAATAGAGGAGCAGGTAGGCAGGGCATAACAGTACAAGACATAAGACAAGACATACACGTAAGACACAACAAAGGGACCTGAACAAACCAGGACATGCTAATGGTGGGACAGGGCTAGGTGATAGGAACTGGGGCATGACAATGGGAATGGGGCCCTGGCTGGACATCTGTTGAGACATCAGGGAATGAGGCTGGATCCACTATGACCTCAGGGAACAAGGGTGGAGGCGAACGGGAGGTGCACAGCCGGGCCACCTGGAAGCAAGTGGGGAGCAGTCGGGACAACTGGAGGCAGACAGGGTCTAAGCCCATCAAATTTTGCTTCAAATCCTAAAGTTTATCATTTTTACTCTGGGTTTAAAGATTATGACACCTTCAAAGCAGTCTCCCTAGCTCTATAACCTACGGCAGAGTCCATGGTTAGGAGTCAAATACAAAAGATAAATCAAACAGAAGAACACATTGTGAAAGGCGGGTTCCATGCACAGCGCCTATGTCCCAGTGACCAGTTCTTCTTGTTCCTTTTGTCGTGAGGCAGGGTTTTTTGCTGTGGATTTAGCTGTGCATTTAACATCAAGAGCCACAATCAGTAGAACTTGCACAACATGGAGCAACTACCTGTTCTTAATGCTTGGCACACTAACAGTATGGCCAAGTAGAGAGGCTACAGATTAAATGGTGCCATCATGCATTAAGAAGACTTTCCTCAAAGCACAGGTGATACTAGATTGTACCGAGATCCACATCCAAAATGCCAACTCAAAGTTTCTGAACATAGTCAAATGCTCCCATCACAAAGGTACCACAATGCTAAAGTCACTGATTAGCGTTACTCTTTCTGGGACAATTATCGGAGTTGGCACCCTGTACACAGGCTCCAAAGGGTCAGGCATTCTGATCCTCCAGGAACCAGGATCTCTGCAGATGAAGGGTTTCTCATCAAAGACCTTCTCTCTGACATAAACATAAAATGTGTAATCCCAGCACCTTGGTCACCTTACCTTAAAAAGGACATTGCTGCCTTAGAAAGGGTTCAACGCAGGGCTACAGGTTGGTTAGTTGAGCTCAATCTATTCAGCCTTGAACAAAGGAGACTGTGGAGGGACATGATCCAGGTATATAAGATCCTAACAGGTCTGGATGCTGTCCAATTAAATAGTTACTTCAACATTAGTTCAAATAAGAGAACTTGTGGCCATAGTTGGAAATTAGTGGGAGAACATTTCAAACTGGAGTTGAGAAAAAACTTCTTTACACAGCGTGTACTTAGATTTTGGAATAGTTTTCCTAATAGCGCAGTGCAAGCTAAATCCTTGGGTTCCTTTAAATCAGAGCTAGATAAGATTTTAAAATCTCTCACTTATTAGTTGAGTTCTCCCCAAAGAAGCTTGATGGGCCGAATGGCCTCCTCTCGTTTGTAAATTTCTTATGTTCTTATGTTCATTCTTGAGGCCAACTGGGCAGTTCACAGAAGAAATTACAAACACACGAGAGATCGCTTGCTTGAAGGTCGTCATAGAGAGGGCAATCAGGGCATGAAAGAATACCACATATTCAATGGTGTCAAGTACATAAGTAAAGGTCTTATGTACTTTTATTGAACTGAAAACATATCAATGTGATGATGTTTTAATATTTACATGAACTTGTAAAGACACCTTGTATGCTGGATATTCCTGCACCAATAAAACTATGTATTGACTTTTTGATTCATTATCATAATTCATTCTTGATGACACACACTGACTCATTCTGCCGCTCTTCAGCCCTCTTCAGTCTTTGCTTACTGGCTGCTAAGCTATTGAAGTATACAATCCTTGAAATAATAATTTTGATTCAGATGCTGGGAGCAGACGTGGTGCCAGGCTTTGTTTGTGCTCTGTTCCCTTGTTTGCATCTCTGCACTTGAAAGGGTGACCATCACACCACAGTAGTATTTGCTCTCATTTTTATTGATAGCAGTGGTATAATTACATTACTGTGGTGGCAGAGGAAATGGTGCGTGATGGTCAGTGGCTGTGGTGTTGGGAAGGGCGAGGGCCTCGTAGGTCAGCACTGATCCAAAGAGCAGATCTCCAAATTCTATTGCTTGTTCACTGGGTGTCTGTCTAATGCTTGCAGTAGATGATACATTGTCAGTTGCTTCCAGTATCAGCTAGGCTCTTTTTAAGGTTATGAGCAAACTGATTACTTGGTAGGGGACTGGAGCAGGGCAATAGAGAACTAAGGGTTCAAGAAAGAAAATGAAAAGACAGTACAACTTTCATCCCTTAAACTGCATACTGTTACGCTGCCGGCAGGATGAATGACCCATGAAGCAGGCTGTAGTTGCGAAGCCCCTCAAAGGGGTGTTTATTCTCGGAACCGGGGGAAACCGGGAACTCAAAACCATGGGTAACATTGACAATAACTGACAGGGGTAACAGGACTCAGACTAACTAATAAAGGGTAGAACATCAAGTAACAAACAGTAGGCAGGTGTGCTGGGTTAACAAGGGGGTTGGAACACAAGGCAAAGCTAAACAAGACCCAGGTGTGGCCAATTGAGCCACGCCTGAGGGAAACACAGGGAAAAAGACACGCTGATCATGACACATACTGTACCTTGAAACTCTTTGGAAGATGCTTTAAGTTATTTTAATGCTGAGTCTGTCAATTCGTTTTTTTTTTTTGGTGTTCAAACTAGTAAAATAAGCCTACAAGTGTAAGTTCCTTCCACGATGTATTATCAGCCAATAATAAACTTTTTGTAAAGAATGAAGATCCAAGTGGCCAAAGTGCTAATTTTCATCCACAAAATAATTTTTTTGCCACAAAAAGCATTATTTAATGATGAAATCAAATAATGTCTTGCTGCATTTTGTACACAGATAGACACAGCCTGTAAACAGAATTGATATCAGCACTTTGCATTTCGTGTACTGAAGAAAGTCATTTTGTGCACAAAATGCACTTAATAAGCAAAATGATTGTTTTGTATACAAAATGCATTTCATGGATGAAGGAAAATCATTTTGTGAACAAAATGCATTTCATGGATGAAAGAAAATCATTTTGTGCACAAAATAAATAAATACATTTATTTTGTGCACAAAATGCATTTGGTGAGTGACAGGAAGTCATTTTGTGGACAAAGTGTATGACATGAATGATACACAGTCATTTCGTGGATGAAATAGATTTTGTGTAATCACAAAATGCATTTAGTCTTTAGCATTTAGTCACAAAATTTAAATTGCATTTTGTGCATGAAATGATTTTCTTCTGTTCACAAAATGCAAAGTGCTGATATCTTCATGATTTGAAGTGTTTATGCTTTCATGGAAGAAATGTAACAGAAATTTTTTCTTTCTGTGTATGAAATGCAGCAAGGCATTTTGTCATTAAATAATGCTTTTAGTGGCACACAATGTATTTTGTGGGTGAAAATTAGCACTTGACACTTGGCACCCCATACACTCTCGCCAAGATTGCTCTACCTTCTGCGCACCCCTCTCACTCTCTCTATCTCCTGCACACACACACATACCTATGTGTCCCACCCTACCCATCCAGCCAATGCACTCCAGCACTGATAATAACCCCCATCAACGTCTGTAATAATAATTCCCCAAACACGTTACAATATTCTGTCCGACATCCCACCTTAGGGATATACTTTAGGGAAGCAGATGAGGGGCATGTGGGAGGGTGGGGGTGCTGGCCAGTGCTTGGCTCGATTTGCAGGCAGCCATAAGTCCCATGATGCCTTGCGCAATGACGTCACTGCCACGGGCCCAATACCATATATTACCGCCTGAGGTGAGGACGGGTGGGCCGGCAAAATTTGCTCATCGGGGCCAGAGAGTGGTGGTGAAAGTTGCAGCCATAAAACTTCCTGCCATTTAATTTTACCACCGCTGAATAGCGGGATGACAGATTTCCAGGACATAGCGCATCATTTGCTGATGTCAGGGAGCTGCTGCCAATTTATGGGAGACTCCTGGACTTTCTGGGAGAGGTAGGATGCCTGTACAATATACATTTAGTAATATGCATCCAACTCTTTTAAGCTAGCTCAGGATAATAGGGCTTCTGTATGTTGTCCAGCAGGATAAGGTTACAACGTTTTGCAATTCCGTGCAAACTGAAGGGGATGAACTTGAACATGAGCACTTATTAGTAGAAATTAAATTGTTTGAAAATACCCCGGTTATCGGTGCTATCGCGGTATTGGTAAAATGTGCTACAAATGTTCAGAAAGTACTGATACACAAAATGAAAGAAAAATTAAATGGAAATATTAATATTAATCGGGAATTTTTCCATGATTTACCACGAAACCAGTAACTGTTTCACCCCCCACTTATTTGTCTACCAAACACCAGTATATTAGAGAGGGTGTCATTTTTTCTCAATGAGTAAAATGATTGATTCTCACAGCAAAGCCTGCCTTGCGCGTCCTGACTGAAACATCATTGTAGCCTCTAAGCTAAATGGCGAAACGTTGTCAGAAATAGGTAATGTTAGCTTTACAAAATCCTGCACATTTAATTTCCTAACAAGCATTTTGTGCAAAGGACCAATAGTGTACCACAAACTTAGACAATAAATCATGCTTATTTATGATTATCATTAGCCATTCACGTTGAAAACAGTATTTTGACGTTTGCTAATTAGCTAGCACACTGACACAGCCTACGCCTGTCAAAATCATTTACCTTTGAAATCAGTAATGTACCCCTCTATCCAGTTGCTGCATCCTTTCAATAAATCTGCCATTGGTATTCAGCATATCCTCAGCCCATTTCTCAGTATTGTTCATGGTAAAATGTGGTATCAGCCCAGGTTTATGGTCCAAGCCATTGTTGTTTAACTGCACTTCCAGGTGAATCCCACCTCAGACTCACTTTCAATTATAAAATGCTATATGAAATCATGAAATGCTATATGAAATCAGCTTATTGGTACTCGTTTCATTGTCTGCATCTACTTCTGTATGCTGTACTGCTTCGATTTGAGTTGCCCTTATCGCAATGTCAGTGCAGTTGATTGCCCTAATTACTGTACATTAGGATGCAATGCAGCAAATGTAGTGTGCTTGCTCACCCACAGTGTAGGAAAACTGATAAAGTGCAAAGGCATCACACATACTGTAGTGCAAACAGTAAGCAGATTGGCCTAAGTACAAATAATGTTGGTGATCCTTGAAAACTTGTTCCCTTTTAATCCTTCTCTTTACTTAGTAACAATCAAGAACATTCTCATGATTCACATTTAGTGCAATTAGTGACAATTACATACTGTATATTTTCAATTCCTGGGAAGCCGTAACCAGGTGTAGTATTTGAAATGGCAAATTAATTCCTTAAAGCCATACACAAATAGATAGAATCCCAGTAGAGAAAATCTAATGGAAAAATTAATAAAAAAATAATAAATATTAACTGAGTTTATCCCAGTTCACATGTACAGGTGTACAGATTTTCATGCATAGCTGTGGGCTGATGGTATGAATTGTTGGCATGCATGTGGTCATTTCACAGGGTTACCTCCAGTTCCCTGCTTTGCAATCTAAAGTGTCAGATTTCGTCAGGATAATTCTTATGAATTATGAATGAATTATTAATTATGTTGAGTTTGATAGTTATGTATAATAGTTACATCTCTCAAAACTGGGGTATCGTATAATTCTGCAAATGCAGCAATCTGTGTCGCCCCAGTGAATCAACCTGTGTATCCCAGTAAATCTGGCAAAGGAAAGTGCTAACAAATCCATACAATACAATACAATACAATTTTATTTATATAGCGCATTATCCCAACATTACATTGTCTCAATGCGCTTTACATTATCTCTGCCACATAAAGACCCCCCAGTGAACAAGCCAAAGGCGACAGTGGCAAGGAAAAACTCCCTAGGAGGAAGAAACCATGGGAGGAACCAGACCCAAAGGGGAAGCCCATCCTCCAGGGGCCGGCAGTGGAGTCAAACCCATCCATCCATCCATTTTCCAACCCGCTTATCCTGTTCAGGGCCGCGGGGGGTCCGGAGCTTATCCCGGAAGCTACGGGCACGAGGCAGGGAACAACCCAGGATGGGGGGCCAGCCCATCGCAGGGCACACTCACACA
>JAODKL010000009.1:22964020-22975659 GCA_026780765.1 Petrocephalus schoutedeni
AGACATCACGGACGGAACACGGGGCAGCTGGGAACAATCAAGAAAACAATCAGGAAACATTCGCACGTGGGTAACAAAGGGCGTGGCACAATAGGAAGACATGGACAGATCGTGACAAAATGTCCCCAGAATATGATAAAAAAAACTTATTTTGATGCCTGTCTTGTCCGCCTGTTGCCTCTTGTCTCTAGTTAGTCTTTGTATTTAAGTACCGGTCTGTCCCGTCACCCCCAGTCTGGTCATTAGCGTCTACCTTCCTTTTGCCTTTTCCCTTCCCTGTAGCAATCTTCCCATTTTGACCCCTCACAGTCCTGTTTGTTTTCCACTCTGTTTGGTTTTGATTTAATAAAGCCCCTTTTTGCTATCCTTACACCAGTTTTGTGTCACAACACCCACAAGGATAACACAAGGATCAATTTTATAAAAATCGTTGACTGCAATAAAAAAAAATAAAAATGGCAAAAGTCTTTTATTGTTTGGCTATTTAAGGTTATGGCTGGGTAGGAGTTAAGGCTGTCATTTTTGGGACTAGGGTTTCTTTCCAAGGAAATAAATGGATGGTCCCTACAAAGGTGTGAATACAAAGGTGTGTGTGCATGTATCTGAGTGTAAATTGCCCATGGATTGTAGTATTTGTGTATATGTCATGTGCATCGCATCCAGGACGTTGTCTCGCTGTCTTGAGCGAGGTTACAGGGAACTCTGGGTAATCCTTCATGCTGCCCCCCCTAACCCTGTTTATGGTGCACAACATCACATATATATATATATATATATATATATATGCACGCCCAAAGAGGGAACAAAAATGAACAAGGTCTGTCAAGCCGGGTAATTGCACATTCATCAGCTGGGAGCAAAAGCTGGCCAAACGATAGCTGTCAGATGGATATTAAACATTATGTTAGATGCTGGCTGCATTATGCGGCGCCACCGTTAGCTGCAAGAATGTAGGGGAGCGTTTCCAATCCGCTAACGTCTGGGAAGCAATGAGCTGGAAGAGGAGATGCATGGATGTGCACAAGAAAAGAAACTGATGATGAAAACTTTAATCCAATTAATTTATCTGTTCTGCAGAATAAGATAAATTCATCATGCACTCTCCCAAAAGGCCCTGTGCCTATTTGTACTGTGAGATCTGAGATCTGCTCCGATTAAGTTAAATTGAGATGCAAAATAATAATTATAAAGTGACTCTAGAGACGAGGCCAGATTAATTTCTTAGGGTGCTATTCTTCTAAGAAACAGCCTGCTTGTGTTAATCACAGCTTGCTGTTAAACAGGCATGGAATCTGATTGACGCTTTAAGTCAATGGGTCATGTACTAAAATGCAACAATTTTACAATTAAAATGCACTTCGCTGTTATGAACATGTACTCTCAAGGGCAGCCAAACATCACATCAAACGCAAAGGACAGGAACAAATTAAAAAGAGGCAAAGTGTATCAGATCTTCTCTCTTGTGTCAAGGCTATAAATGGGTGGTAAATTACCCATTAGCAGAAACCTCACTGAAGGGTTTTGCTCCATACAAGCGTACAGCTATTCCAAGACCAAGAAAGTATTATGCAATGCCAAATATTTGAAAATGATGGAAACGTTGCAGGAGTTCATTGAAAGGCTGATGCTACATCATGATTTTAACCAGTTTCATTGCCAGAGCTCACACTGGACTCTACAGCGTGCAATATTATAGACATAACTGAAAGTAAACTTATCAGCGATCCAAAGAAATAAGTGCGCAATAATAAGAAATATATAGAATAGTCATCAACATACGTAGCATGTAGGCTGAGCTAATTACATCTTCAGCAGTAAAACAGGGCTGACCCCATGCGGCCTGTGCAATCACACATCGATTCTCTATACGAACGGGGAGTTTAATAAATCTCACTACAGTAACGGCACCAGGTGGTCAATCATTGTTCTGTTTTCAAAGCCCTTGATGAGAACCACATAGTATGTGGTGAGGAAATAGAGCATTGTTATGTTTAATTACAGCATGTCACAGAAAAGAACGTATTAGCATTTTAAACAAGCACTTAATCCAATTGAGGGACAATTGTTATAAATTTCATTAAATATGTACTATGTGTGTGGCAGTGTTAGCAATACTCCTTCAGCAGAAGGAGATGGCAAGGCTCCCACTTAAAAATAAAATCAAAACTATTATTCTGTCACACTGTCCTTCGAGAAGTTTAGAAAAGTCTCAAATTGTTGGACTAGTCAATGATTAATCTCGTTTGTCTCCCTGAAGATCTGCCTCTTCTTCTCCTTTTCACTCCTTATGGGAGGGAGGACTGATAAAAGGGCGGAGATGGTAAAGAAAAAAAAGCAGGAATAAGAGATTTAAATCAAACGCGCGCCCTAAACATTTACGAGAGCCTTGGCACGCTGCTCCCCGCGCTGTCTGGCACGGGGTCCGGGCCGCCCCGTCGCTTCCTGCGTGGCTAAGAGACCCCCCCCCCCCCACGCATCCGCAGTCTCGCTTATTTACCGACAGACTGCTTCCGCGCTCGCCGCCGATGCCCGCCACGGCGTTCCGCAACACGCGCTGAATTTTTAATGCCGACGCTCGGCTCTCCGTCGAAAGACAACAATCGCTGGGCCAAAGAAACCTTTTTATGACAATTCAAAAGGATCTATCTGCAGCCACTGTAAAACAAACACTCTGCTGAACACAAGGGCTGATGTATAAAAATGTCTTTCTTGTATATTAAGCGTGACAGCGTGGCCCAGGAACAATGGAACACTCAAATATTTTAAAATATTGAATACATAAAGGGTACAAGACCTATTATTACCTATTCTTCTGTTGGTTTCTTGCTATGTTTGTATTGTATTTGAGAGCTGCTTACACTTGTTGATAGTCACTCCTTGGACGCTCTGGCTAGCTGCACGTACGCCTAGCTGGCTTCTTTATCTGCCTTTTTGCATCTATAAATGTAAAGATATACTATATTGCCAAAATAGACCCCTCCATTATTGAGCTCTGCTTTTCCATGGCCACAGGTGTATAAAATCAAGCACCTAGATATGCAGACTGCCTCTGCAAACATTTGTGAAAGAATGGGTTACGCTCAGGAGCTCAGTGAATTCATGCATGGTACTGTGATAGGATGCCACCTGTGCAAAGTCCATTCGGGAAATTTCCTTGCTACTAAATATTCCATGGTCAACTGTTAGTGGTATTATAACAAAGTAGAAGCAACTGGGAACAACAGCAACTCAGCCACAAAGTTGTAGGCCATGTAAAATCACAGAGCGGGGACAGTGCATGCTGAGGTACACAGTGTGCAGAAGTCACCAACTTTCTGCAGAGTCAATAGCTACAGACCTCCAAACTTTGTGTGGCCTTCAGATTAGCTCAAGAACAGTAGATAGAGAGCTTCACGGTATGGGTTTCCATGGCCAAGCAGCTGCATCCAAGCCTTACATCACCAAGTGCAATGCAAAGTGTCAGATGCAGTGGTGTAAAGCACACTGGCACTGGACTCTAGAGCAGTGGAGACCTCTGGAGTGACGAATCCCGCTTCTCTGTCTGGCAATCCGACACATGAGTCTGGGTTTAGCGATTTGGAGAACGGTACTTGCCGGACTGCATTGTGCCACGTGTAAAGTTTTGTGGAGGGGGGATTATGGTGTGGGGTTATTTTTCAGGGGTTGGGCTTGGCCCCTTAGTTCCAATGAAAGGAATTCTTAATGCTTCAGCATACACAGCCATTTTGGACAATTTCATGCTCCCAGGTTTGTGGGGACAGTCTGGGGATTGTGTGTAGTGTATCTTTTGTTTGAATCAGGTGGCAGACAGTTAGACCGATGGACAACATGAGGGAGTGTGTGAGCTGGCTCACTTAAAGGCCCCTGCGTCATCAAGGTCACCCAACCAACCCAACAGCCCAGAACCAGAGGGAATGAGGAAGTTCAGGAATGGCGCTGTGTGTCACCAAGGTCAGTAAGTCAACCTGAAAGCCCAGCAACAGGCTGCTATTTTTTTGCTTCTCTGTGGTCTTGTGAGCAGAGGAAGCCAGCTGCCTGGTGAAGTGAATGTGGCTAAATGAAAGCTAGGACATGGATACCCCAGTGAAGTTGGCCACCATTGTCCTCCTTTAGATAGGAGCCAATGTTACTGCACCTGCGCTCTGCTCCCTCACAGCAGGGTGGCTGCATGCCAGAGCCATCGTCCTGAAGACATGAGCTAAATAATACAGTCATTGATTTGTGATGTACCATAATAGGCCATCAGCGTAATTATGACCGAAGATACTTTGCGGGAGTGAAAATAAATCATTCAAAGCACAAGGATTTACATATCCTCACAAGTGTGGCCCATTAATGGCTTTAACACCTTGGAAATGTCTCATGGATATATTGTACTATAATATTTTATTACTCTGTATGTGTTACAATATAGGCCCTTCCAATCAAGATTATGGTCTACAGAATTAATGTGTGTGTTTATTATCGTGTGACAGAATCCCCTCTTCTTCATTGTGGCTGCTTGAGTGAGTTGGGTGTGTAATCATTATCACACTTGGCTTGGGCCCTGCATAGGAAATTCTGTTAAACGAAACCTGTCCTGTTTGTGCAAATCCAATAGCTCTGGAGCTCTGGTCCAATGTAAGGCCTGTGTTAAAGTCTACATTACACAGCAGATTCTCCCCTTTTTGGAGAGCCTAGTTAATATGCAATCCCATAACATAAAGTAAAGGGTGCCCAGCGGAACATTGCACTTTGGTAACATCGTGGGCAAACTCCGTCATTGGATAAAAAGCGGGGATGAGCCCCGGTTGTGTTCAGTAGTGCTGGCTGAAGGTAATGGAGAGGAGAGCAGAAACCCCGCGGGACCCCCTTCTGCACCTCGACATAACTGTGGATGAGAATGACCCCAGGAGCAACGTCCTGATGCTGCTACAGGAGCTGAGGCCCAAGTGGAAGCCAGCAGAGATTAAACTGAAGGCAAGTGAGGGAGCCTGCCAAGCAACGGCGGCAGCACCGAGCAGTAGTGAGGCAGGCTCTGTGGACCGTGCAGAGACCTGGATGGGGGCAGCTCACGTGGGTAGTGCCAGGGACGTCACTAGGAGCTGAAGACACCTGGAATTTAGCCCAGAAACTGACGGGAGGGAGGGCTCAATTACTGCACTTTTTCACGTGATGCATTTACTTTTTTCCACATAAATTTTCACTTCAATTAGAAACTTACTATGGCTAACGTTAGTATAGAAACCTATCACTTGCCAAGTCAGCTAGCTAGCCAGAGAGCATTCTTGAGTTGTAATAAAGGGTGGAAATTAGGAATTTTTAGCCAATGCGGCCTTCTGCACCCTGACATCGCATTAAATCTACTTAACCTGAAATCTAGTTAATTTTTTTCAGCTTCTTTTAAATTACTAGCCAGTTAGTAGCTAGTGTCTAGTTCAGTAAAAAATATACTAGCTCAGATAAATTTTGACTAGTCCACAATTTTTAGGCATAATGAGTAGCCAAGGGCCATTACATCTCACAATAATAAATCATCATGTAAAAAAAGTTTTCAGTGTATTATTCATTTTCATTAACAGTTTACTCTTTGCGAGCAGCACATGGTAGCACAATTGATACATGGCCAATTCCTACCATTCATCCAGCTAGCCAAGCGCAATCTGATTGTGAACCTCTTACTCTACGTTAGGACACTGCCATAATGCATAAAATCGAATGAACTTTTTTTGGTTTAATCTAGCTTGCTGACATCTCTACTAATTCTTTCCTCTAGAGAATGGATAATTAGGGCTGTCAATTACTTTATTTAATTGCGATCAATGATACATTTGGAGGGTTAATCGCTTGATTAATCGCATATATAATCATATTGCAATACCAACCAAAAATGGCTGTATAGACTGCATGTTAAGGGCAGAAAAGTACAGTATTTATTCCAAACAGAAAACTTCAAATAAGGATGAAATGCATATATTAGCTTCCCCCATAAGACTCCGTTAACTGAATGTTTTGATTTTAGCAATGAATACTAGAATTCTATGCAACATCACAACTGAAGCTTTCATGTTGTTTACAACCAGGAAGGATTATTACTGTTCTTCCATTTGGGCATTCAAATTTCGCATGCGTTAATGTGATCAAAGACATAATAATCACAGCACTACGAAGGTAAAGGGCTGTTGTGATGTATGGAATTCTCAAATCAAGAGGATAGTTATTAAAACATCTGAGCTAAGCAAATAATTTGGGAGTCGTTCAGATTCATTTGGGGCTTCAGTGCCGAATGCCCAAGCCTAGCGGTATGCCTGGTTAGTGCTTTTCAGATGAAGTTCCAGATACCAAAGAAAACACCCACACTGATAATAAAAACTTGTGTTGTCTTCCATGTGGGCTATGCACTCAGTGCACTCAGTGCATAGCGGTAGCGTGACCTGGGGTGAGAACACAGGACACACGTGCCGGACTGGCCCGTCTATCTGGCCAGGGGCATCCTCAAGGTCATTAATTGCATTAATGTCTATGACCCTGAGGAAGTGAGCACGTGTGGCTGTTTGCTTTGGGGGCAGCTCGCCATGGACTGGGCTCCATCGCTACTGACTGGTGCAAAGGTTAACTAGCTCTCTTTCTGCAGGTTAAAATCCGCTTTCGTTAAAAAGCAGGAATTAAGAAAACTTCTTGTCTGGGAAACATCATATTTTTTTAAAATTGTAACGCACTTGACTTCCTACATGTTTAGTCTGATTGTGACAAAGGGGCGTTGAGTCTCAAAGCGGGAGAGGGAGTTCGAAGCTGACAC
This sequence comes from Petrocephalus schoutedeni, assembly GCA_026780765.1. Taxonomy (NCBI): domain Eukaryota; kingdom Metazoa; phylum Chordata; class Actinopteri; order Osteoglossiformes; family Mormyridae; genus Petrocephalus; species Petrocephalus schoutedeni. The sequence continues at coordinate 22,970,799 of JAODKL010000009.1, forward strand.
CTTACAGGCCGTCGACTGAGACCCAGATACGGGACTTTACGCCTGTGTATTGCAGCCAGTTTTTTTTCTTGGTGACTATCTAAAACTACACAATGCTATGGACTGAGTAAACACTAATCAGCGTGCAAGCCCTTTCTCTGCCTTTTCATCCGTGCCCCGAAACATCCACGGCCACATCTTTCAGCTTTAGCCACCTGGGAGGCTTCGATTCTGAGGCCAGCAGCAGCGACGGGCTTGGGGGGGAGGGGGGAGGGGGGGGCATGGCGGTCCTCTGCGAATTTGCAGCTCTAAAGAGGAGACAGCTTTATTCATGTCAGCAAACAGTGTAGCAATCTCCTGGAGAAATGGGCTTTGTGCTCCCGGTGGTCCCGAGCCGGCCGCAGATCATTCCATCTGAAATCCGGCCGCGGAACAGAAGGCACGGTGAAACAAGCGCGGCTGATTCCCAGCGTACCTGCCCCCCCGGCCACCTCCTACTTCAGACACTGTTTTCTTTGGGCAGAGAGAGGCCAAGCAATGAACTCGCTGTGGTGCTGGGGAGGAAAAAAAAAAGGAGAAATAAATGGCAGAACTATGAAAAGTTAAAGTGATGCTCTGTGCATTGCAGAAAAAAAGGAGCCCCTGTTTGCTGAGGCTGCATGAAAGTCCTACTTGAGGAACAAAACATTAGCATTAGCCTCGGATTGCCCGCACACTGACTAATCAGTGGTTCTCCAGGGGGACTGTGGTAATGTTTCTGCACGGGGTTCACAGCTGGCACTCGTTTGCCACTTTCCCTTAGCAAAGGGCGTCTGTGTCCATGCCGCGTGCCGACAGCTTGCCGGTCACAATCGCCCCACCGCTGTATATACGCTCCCCGGGTTTCACATGCTTAAATCCCACAGCCCACTTCAGCTGTCACTGCAAAACACAGCGATGGTGCCTCTCACATGCTGACAGTCCTGGGCAGAGTGGCAGCTCAGAGCAGCAGATCCACATGGGTACATTGCCGGATGGATATATATCTATTTGCAAACTACAGCAGGACGCGACTAGGAAAAGAAACAGCCCACTAAAATATTGAGGGTAAAATAGTCACCCTTATGGAAAAGGCCACGCCTCTTCCTCCCCATCGCTTTACAAATGACGGGAAACAGGGAGTGGAGTGAAAGTGGCTGAATAGATGGGCCAGTGCTTAAGGGCCATCCAACTGGAAGCCAGATCTGTCCTCAACAGCAGCTGCGGGACTAAAAGTTTTTTCATCATGGCTCTTTTCCGGAGTCTCTCCAGATGCCCCTCGCCTGTAGGTACAGTGCTGTAGGGTCTGAGTGCCAAAGAGGCCTTAAGACCAAATTACAGTCCTTTCTTGGTCGCTGGCATTAACATGCAATTTAAAACAACAAGTTAGCGGAACAGAATGTTCAGGGCAGCCCATTGAATCGTCTCTCGCAAACCAGCCTGCGCCGTAAGCTGATAACAGTTATGCAGCAGCCATAAATAACACCGATAAAGAGAAGACTGAGACGCAGCTAGCGGGCGTCTCCTCCTGGCTCTCCCCGCATGTGCAGCCGAGCTTCCTATTCAGCGTGGAGGCCTTGTGAGGAGCCAGGGCCTTTCAGGAGCTCTCTGCCTGTCTGTGGAAGCAGGTCTGAGCTGCAAGCTGACGCCGCTAAAACAGCGCGCTTCTAACCGCAGTCTCAGAGACGCTGGTGCCAGCAGCCAAGGTGCACTCCAGAAGAGCTCGCTTTTGACAGGAACACCAGCCAATAGAGGGTAATTAAATAAAACATGACTTAATAGTGTGTATTCATTGGCTTGAGGGTCTCCTGACATGTCTGCTCTGCAGTCTCTTTCCTATTTTGCCCCGTGAACTGATCTCCATGTTTTGCGTGTTTCCAATTTGCCGCCCAGTGCGGAGAATGATGCACGTTGCTTATTGTACTGAGAGTCACATGGGAATGAAAAATGCAGCACAGGTGGAATCCCGAGGCCGGCTGCAGGTAACGGCCTACAAGCTTCTGACCTTCTCGGGCTCTCGGGTACCAATAATGTTTTGGAAGCGCGGCTGAAATTCACATAATTTCTGCAAGTGATCATCTGAATGGCTGGGCAATCATATCGCCATTAGGCCATGGAGCGAGGGCCTTAATCCCAACTTCCCCAGAGACGCTGGCTAGACCTGCACTCTGACCACAGACTTGTACGTATACTGTTACCTTGTCTGTACGTCTTGTGTAGAGAGTAATACTGCTTGACAGATGCACTGCTATTCTGTCCTAATTAGAATCAGTGGTGTGTGGCACAGATTTTTATTGAAATAGCCCCATTTTTTGTCATGAATGCACAGATGCACGGATTCAAAAATAACAACTGCATAAAGGTCACAACATTTAAAATGACCAAGGCACTGTAACCTTATCAGCTTTGGTCAGTTTTTTACTTTATGAGCTCTGAAATCCCTTGAATGCTAAAATAAGGCAGCTTCCCATTTGTATAATGAAAAATTGTAATTTATTATATGAAGGTAAATCAGTTATGCAAAGATGCTCAAAACCCGCAGACAAGAAGCAATCTTCCTTCCTTTGGCTGTCCCAAAGAGAAACGTCACTGAAAAGGCCTCCCCTAGAAGGGAATGGCACATTAATGAATTACTATCTACATCATTTCTATTAGCCAAACAGGGGAACTTCATCAAAGGCCACTTGTACTGGTACCATGTCAAAATGCCTGCTGTCCATATATAATTTCTCTGTTGAATTTATGCGTTAATTTTCAGCTGAATGCAGCGGTTGGCGTTCCAGGCTAATCTCTTCCCTCTGTGAAGTGGACTTGAAAAGCTGGTGACATCGAAACGCGGCGTCCCGCGTGACTTTGGCCTTCGGCTACGCACTCTGCCGATGCTGAGATTCGCTGAAAAAGGGCTGAGGTCTCCCTTTACCTTAAATGACTCGTGATACCGGAAACTAAGATAAGCCAGCACCCGACTGGCTGGCAGGGTCTCCGGGCCTCAGGGCCTCCCCGCACGCGTGCTTCACATGTCCCAGTGTGCAAATAGCCCGTCGATCAGGCACCACTGGTCCAAGGTTGCTGGCTGCTGTGTGGAAATCCTAAATGCCGGACCTTTTACTTGCCCCGTTCTGTTGCCAGTGGACCTTGTATAATCGATCCATCCCATCCCCTGTAACCTGTGCCTTTCCAACAGTCCCCCTCACACACACTCCTACGACTGGCTAGACACCCTGCCAGTCACTCCCAGTCCCTCCCAGAACTCCCAGTCCCCAAGCTTGATTCCCTCTGAGTCACCTGCTCACGACATCTGTCCCCCACTTTGGCCACATCCAAGTCCCTGGCCCTTTCCCTGTAATCTGTCTCTCTGCCCTCTTACTCTCCCGGGCCTGCGAGCAGCAGCGAGGCCCTCGCCGTGGCCGTCACACAGCCGAGGGCCTTATCTACCATGCACTCTGATATTTACGTGCCGCCCTCTTGTCCGCGCTCCCTTTTCTTCTCCCGCTTCTCGTACGTACGATCGATACCCGACACGTCACGTGCTGCGAGGAAAAGGCCAAAAGACGTGTAAACTTTTGTTTTACACTCAGCATCTTTGGAAGAGACTTCAAATGGAAAGAGACTTCAAACGCGGGCTGCCTGACTTCTTTGATCTCAGTCCGAATGCAATACAGTTATGCCACACTGAAATTTTTTTTAAAAAAGAAAGAAAGCCGGACTCAGGCTCTGGAAAGGATGCGAGGAACATGCTGGTAGGTGTGCGGGGCTCTCCCTTTGACTACGCGAGGCATACTTTACCCCTTTAAAGTGGGACTTCAGAAGGCGAGTACAATCGGCAGAATTATTAAGCAGATCAGGTCGCCCGCTCAAATAAACATGCAGAGGCACATGAAAAGAGGTGGGAGCGAAACGCTACTGAAAGCTGCTGGCACTGGAGCTGAAAGTCATGGTTATAAATGATTGCCTTCCCTTAAGACGTTACCCACGCTCAGCCATTGGGAGTGGCTCTCCAGGTTAACACGAGTCACTTTGCCATTATGGCTATCAATGGCAAACAGGAGAAGACGGGCAAATTCATTCGGAAAACGGGCGCTGTGAGCTTTGTTAGATAATGTTTAGAGAGAGATCAGCTTGTAAATAGTACTGTGACATTTCAGTGTGTTAACAGCATGACCCACTGTGATGCCTCTTATCAGATTTAGATAATGTGCTTACTTGCACACGGAGATGATGTGATCGCCACTCTGAATGCTGAAATAGAGCCTTGTGCTGGTCCAGGGACGCACAGTGCTGGGGTCAAGGTGAACTAGCCAGAATAGCACTGCCTGCTTTGTGTAGAAGGAATGCTTCATGAATTTATGGTCCCCTTTTTACTCATGAGCAGTACTTCACTGAAGGCATCACCAACCAGCTGATAGGCTGCTACGTAGACTCTTTGCTGGGAGACGTGGTGCTGGTCCGTATCTACGGTAACAAGACAGAGCTCTTCGTGGACCGCCAGAGGGAGATGGAGAACTTCCGGCTGCTTCACGAACACGACTGCGCCCCGCAGCTCTACTGCAGCTTCCAGAACGGCATCTGCTATGAGTTTGTGCCGGGAGAGGTGATGGAGGACAATCTGCTGAGACAGCCCGTCGTGTACAGGTAGGCGCTGCCCTCGGACGCGCGCTGGCAAAGACAGGAGCAGGAGGCCTGCAGAGCGATAAGCGCGCAGACACTGCCCCGGGCTGGATCTCACACCCAGCCTTTGCGTTGCCTCCTTCTTCCCCCGGGCTGGATCTCACACCCAGCCTTTGCGCTGCCTCCTTCTTCCCCCGGGCTGGATCTCACACCCAGCCTTTGCGCTGCCTCCTTCTTCCCCCGGGCTGGATCTCAC
>JAODKL010000009.1:22982227-22995073 GCA_026780765.1 Petrocephalus schoutedeni
TTTATACACCTGTGGCCATGGAAGTGATTGGAACACCTGAATTCAATGATTTGGAGGGGTGTCCCAATACTTTTGGCTATATAGTGTACTATTGCTATGTGTTTTCTAGTGCAATTAATGGCTTTTAAATGAGGTGTGTTACTATGTGATGGACCGGCCTCCAGTGTGCCCCTGCTGTAGTTCTTCCTGGGACTGGTTCCAATCAATATACAGTGGTGCTTGAAAGTTTGTGAACCCTTATAAAAATCTAGAAAATTTTAAAGGGTTCAAAAACTTTCAAGAACCACTATATGTGAGCAGTAGGAAGATGGATGGAATTGTCCTGTGTATTTAATTAAGAGACCAACAAAAGGTACAAGCAGGCCCTACAAGCCTGCTTGCAGAAGACCGGTGTGGGCAGTATTCCAGTGCCCTGGACCGTGTCCATCCAGTGTAAGTGGTTGGAGGCTGGACATATGGATGTAAGCTGGAAGGACGGATTACTCTGCTTGTTTGCCGTAAGGAGCGCACATGGGTTCTGCTCAGATGCCCAGCGGCCTGGGCCGCTCCTGCATGCTGCGATGGGAAATGCAGATTAGCGCCATGCGGATGCGGCGGTGACAATGCGGCCGCGCGCTTTGTTTCCCAGCATTCAGAGGGTGCCTGCTCTTTGGTAATGTGCATGGAAACATTTAGGAAGGCGCTGGTGGGAGCCCCGTGTGGAATAATGCTGCTCCCTGTCCCAGGGGCAGCCCAGTTGGGTGCAGGGACGCGCCACGCGCGCACTGCCTCTCTGAGATAGCATTCACGGCCCCGCGGGGCCGGCCGGCTCCCTCCTAGTCACGCCCCGTAGCCAGAAGGGGGGCTCCTGTGGCACGCAGCACACGCATGAACAATGTATGCTGTGTGTGGTGTCACCACAAAGGAGCGCAGGTAGCTGTGGCTGTCAGGAGCTGGAGGGAATCGCCCCCCTCGGCCTCTCTCTGCAGCCTCTGTGTCTTTGTGTCTGTGCATGAAGTGGCATTATTGCGGGCAGCGTTCTGTCTGCATTTTCCCATGGCCGTGTTAATGGAATACAGCAGGCTGACTGCAATGATTTCTCTTCTGCAAATGTCCAGCCCGGCCAAACTCACTTTTGCCGTCGCTTTTGAGTCTGGCCAAGTGACGCCAAGTGATTCCCTTAACACATGCTGCACGGCCGCCAGTACCTTGACTCAAATGGATGAGTCTGATAAAAACAGATTGGAAACACCGAAAAACAGGAACAACGCCATTCAGGAAAGTGAAATACTGAACATCTATAAGACATTTTACGTTATGAAATCATCCACAAGAAAATACTGTTGGTCTGGGTTGTCCTCCATCCTCCAAGAAATTTATGGGTAAATTTGATCAATAATATACACATTCTTACCATCTAATCTGAATTCAAACATCTACGTGTATTTTTCTTAATAATGCATTAATTTCAATGACAGCTATCAGAATCCATAGACAAGCAGATAAATAGAAGTTATATCTGTAACTAATAAGCTATAGGGTCACTTTTTAAAAAATGGTTACAAATCTGTGTGCATTGAGAAATTGCTCATCGCAGAGTCAGTAATCAAGTCCAAGAATAATAATAATAATAATAATAATAATAATAATAATAATAATAATAATGATAGTAGTCCAGTAATCGGTGTCCGTCAGTAGATGCTGTTACAGAGCTGTTGCCTTAGATCAAGCCCTTGTTCTATAGAGCTGAACAGTAATTGTTGAAAAGCTGCTAACTCGATGGGATTAAAAAGAAATAAGCTAAATCACAGCCGCTATTCTCCATAATGTCAAAAACCCAATATATAGACAAACTTTACCCATCTAATACGGTCTGTGCACAGTACTTCTCAGTACTTCTGTAGATGAATATGTTCAAAGTTACGGAAGGAGGCTGTAATTAATTTTTATCATTGACTGTAAGTTATGCAGTTATACAAGTTACATTGGATTTCAGGGTCCCAGCTGCCAGAGTGTCCCCAAAAACAGCTTGAGGTGAGTATATGATATCAGTGCCAAGCCGTCTGCTAGTCCAGTGAAGCTGCAGTTTCTGCGTTTTGTGTGAGAGATACATCCATCCTCTCTCCAGGGCTGGAGATATACCGGGTTAGTCTTTCCCCCCCCCACCGGACCCTCACCCCCAGTGCCTGTTCACTGTGGCTTGTGGGCCCTGCAGAGGATGAACTTTGAAGAGAAGGAGACCAATTCATAATATGTTTTTTTTACAGTGCCTGAGTATTACTAATTGAATTTAACAGAAAAATACTAAATGGGAAAGAATGTTTTAAGATTTTTGAGGTCATGAGGATATTAATCATGATACTGAGAGGCAGAACGAGAGTCTTACAGCTGAAGGCTTCCTGGATCAGAGTGACACTCTACTATGTGTACAGCTGAAGGAAGTGATTAAAAACTCAGTAAATGCTTGCCTGTATGTAGCCAGACATAACTGGGAAAAAACGAAAGACATTCACTGATGCAGAGTTATTTTAAAGAGAGCAGAAGAACAAGTTCTGTGATGTAATAATGCTGCCTGAAAACAAGCGTGGCGATTGGTCGGCGCACATCTGCTGCTCCTGTAAACAGGAAAGGCTGTCTCCTTGGTTTTATGGCCGACAGACACTACTCAATTATGTGGACAGCTGTGTGCAAAACCGTTCCGTTTGTCCCAGAGCATAAATAGGTATAAGACTGTTTAAAGGACAGTCCTGTGTGGATGCAGGAACAATGGTGTGCTCAGGGTGCCTCCGTAGAGACCCTCCTCTGCTTGATTTATAGGGACCTTTCCGATGAGGAAAACAAACCAGGTACAGTTGAGCCGCTGAACCGCTTAGGACACGTGCCACAAAATACACGGCACTTGCTGTGTCTAACAGGGAGGAAGTACTGAAGCCCGGTTCACATAGACTCCATCTAGACCTTCTGGAAAAAACATGTTGCTCTGAAGTAAAACACAAACCTTAAGTCTGTGTTCAACGCCATTGAGTTACAAAAAGGACATTCTTCACAAACGTCAGGGGAAACATCCTAGCATGCACACGCTCTGAAAACAGATGAATGGATACCACGGTAAATATTTTTGCACATGTGCTTATAAGTCAGACATGCTTAAACATATATTTATTACTAAATATGATAATAAATTCCACAAAAACTTCAATTTGTTCCACTGTCAATTAACACAGACGTGTCTGACACTTGAGCGAAAGCATCGGTACGGCAACATCTCAGCTACAGGGAAACGTGTCTGTTTCATAACACTGTAAAGATCTCAGCTCACAGCTGTCACACGACATCCCGGACCTTCAATTTATTTTGTGTCGACTGCATTAATTGATACGTCGGTGGACGAGTTTTCCACAAACGGGCACCATCGCCACCACCCACAGCGACGCCACAGTGCATTGGCTAAATTAGTATTATGATTTTAACGGGTACATGCACATTCCACCTAATTAATCCCACAGATCACAGGAGAATGTGGCACCATGGGCCAAATATATCAAGGGGCATACATCAAAGGCCCCAGCACTCTGATTTCTCCAAAGGGAAACTACATTCATTTTATTTTTTTTTATTTTTATTTAAGCTCCCTTTTTTAATGCACCAATGGTCAATTTAGGAATTTAGCGATGCGGTTACTCCATTTCTTGTTCAGCTGGGGAGGACAGTTAACTTTAATGGTGCCCCATGAAAACTATTTAAAAAAAAATCTGGCCCTGTTTTTCCTGTGTTTTTGCCATTAATTAAATTTCTTTTTGTTTGTCTTTTTTTGCATAAAACCTAAAACAATACCATCAAAAATTAACTATCTGTTAATTGTATCTGTATATATTTATTGAGCTACACATCTCAGTATATCTCAACATATGTATAACTATATAGCTGTATAACTCACTCATACATCCAAAAGAATGTTTACAGTTCTTTGAGTTGAGGAAGGCCTGGTACAGGATGTGGTTTCCCCGTAACAGGCAGCCATGGCAAGCGGCACCATAAAAGCCTCCCCCGGCTCCTTCACCAGCCCTCTGCTACCGCCCACTGAGTCCAAAGCCCATGGGGTCTCCCCCGGTTAAGGTGGGCCCGCACTGGGGCCCATGGCAGACAACCTCTTGCCCAGTACAAGACTGTGGCGATATCTTAGGCTGAGCAGGGAAGGGCACTAAGGGTGATCTAAAGCAGGGTTTCTCAGCTTCTTCCTCTGGGACTCCCCTGACAGTCCATGTCTCCACTCCTTCCCAGCTCGCTACCAGACAATCCACATTTTTGCTCCCTCCCAGCTCACTATCAGACAATCCACATTTTTGCTCCCTCCCAGCTCTCTGCCAGACAGTCCACGTTTTTGCTCCCTCCCAGCTCCCTACCAGACAGTCCACATTTTTGCTCCCTGCCAGACAGTCCACATTTTTCCTCCCCGCCAGACAGTCCACATTTTTCCTCCCTCCCAGCCCCCTGCCAGACAGTCCACAATTTTGCTCCCTCCCAGCCAGGAGCAAAAATTGTCTGGGGGTCCCCAAGGACCAGTTTGAGAATCACTGATTTAAAGACACCAGTTCACCAAGCCGCTTGGTTTTGGACTACAAGTGGAAACCCAGAGAACCTGGAGGGAAGTCACGGGCAACATGCAAATTCCCCAGATGTAGCTGGGAGTGGCTTCAAAGCCCCTAATGCAGGAGATGCAGGCGTGGTGGGCCCCCGATACTGACCCCCACCAGGATCAGATGGCAAGAGGCTAGAGCTATTCCTACACACTGTTTCACACTGTACAAACAGCCGTTTCTACTATAAATTAGCATGTAGAATGATAACATAGAGATAATTTTATATAGCCGCTAATTAAATTAGCAGAGTTAATATGGCACTGTTTTTATCTCACACAAAGGATTAGTTGAAAGTATAAATAAAAAAATAAAGAAATCCCAAAAACAAATGAAACGAGATGCTGAGGTTTATTTGCTTTCACGGAGGGGATCCTCGGAGAGCTTCTGCCAAAGGCTAACCAAAATCAGCGTGACCTTGTGTCCGTGCTTAGTGCAGCGAAACATAAAGACCAGTGTTCCTTTGTTTTACCGAATTGGCTGCACGCTCCCCAGCAATGCTGCTGCTCGCCAAGCGTACCGCATATTTACTGTTTACTGCGAGCTGCTGCACATGTGGTTTTCACATATGCTCCCCCCCCCCGCCCAAAGCCACCGGGGGCCCCTTGGCTTTCTGCGGTCCTGTTGCTGGGGACTATTTCAGAAAAACAGAAAAGTCATGTGACACAGAAAGGCCCGTTTCGGCCACTGGCATGTCGCCGTGTGACTCGTCTGTCTGTCTGTCGCCCACTTCCAGGCCAGGCTTGGAGGTGCCCCGCTTCGAGGTGCTGGTGAGCGAGATCGAGGCACTGAAGGAACACCTCTCCACTGTCGACTCGTGCACAGTCCTGTGTCACAATGACCTCCTGACCAAGAACATCATCTACAGCAAGGCCAAAGGCAAGCAGGTTTACAGGCAACGTTTGGAAGGGGTCTTCTCACATTGATAGAAATTGTCTATGCAGAGGATATTTCCTGCTCCCTCTCTGGGCCCTTAAACTAGTCCTATCTCAGCGTTTCTCAGTAGGATCGACATTATATTCCAGCAAATAAACCCTACAGACACTGCATGTTACCTTTTAGTGCATCCATAAATTGCTGAACTTTGATTAAGCCACACGGACCTGTGAAACCTTAAGTATAACTCCATTTTTCCTTTTAGGTTATGTGCGATTCATTGACTTTGAGTACGCCGACTTCAACTATCAGGCGTATGACATCGGAAACCACTTCAACGAATTCGCAGGTGGGTTCGGCGCCCTAACCTTCGACTTCAAAGGCGGCCGCAGCCGCCCCCTTGCTGCGGAGGCCTTGTCCAGCCATGGTCATAAGGTCACCTATTTGAATCCTGTGGCCGGCAAGGTGATCACATGACTGTTGGGCCCTTGACCAAGACCCTCGACTCCAAAAACCGCTCCAGGGGCGCTGGATAAATGGCCGATCCTGTGCCAAACCCAACCCAAAGCATGATGGGATATGTGAAAACTACAGAATTCCTATGTACCTGTACTCCTGCCTGTACAATGGAGAATAAAGACCCTGTGAACAGGAGCAGACAGGGGCGAGACGGTGCTTTGGAGGGCAATAGTAGGGGATGCGAGGGGCCTGGTGGAATGTGTAAATGTTCCCCGGCTGAGGATAATGTCTGCGTCTCAGGCTTGGAGCAGAGTGGAGAGGAAAGGATTTCTGACATTGCCCGGGACTGTAGATAATTTATTTGCTTAAAGGATGCTTAGATTCCGAGCGCAGTTACAGTTTTACAGCTTTACCCCTTAAGGCTGCTGAATATTTACTGAAGCGCTTCTTCAGGCCAAAAGAACCACTCTCTAAGGTACAGCCACACTACTTTCCCCTGCATCTGAGCTACAACCTTTTCGATCACCTGGAACAGCTACTTCGCCTGTCATGTAGTATCAACTCCCTCACGCTCTTTGGATACTTTAATGTGACCCACGGTGTAAGCGTGAAAGCAACAGGCCAGGCCTGGGGGGCGAGGAGCGGAGGCTGGGGGTCCCAATCCTAAAAGCCAGGTCGCGGGGGGAGGGTGGGGGGGTCAGGGACAGGAGACGGGAGGTTAACGAGGAGCAGACACGACGTCAGTCACAAGGACGCGTGTTTCTGAGGCCCCAGCCGCTATTTAGGAGCGATCCAGCCTCCCCGAGTAACTGTAACCCACAGGAAAACAGTACAATTAACCCGGCCACCAAAGACAGATAATGCAGAAATCAAGGACTGTTTACCTTAATCTGATTTCACTCGCAGTCCGCAGAAAAAAAATCCCACAACACAAAAGCATGCCTTGTTAACTTTGATTATTGGTACAAATGTCAAGGAAAATGCTGGAGTACGCGCTAGACGCAGAGGTAATACAATACGTGTGACTCAGAGGAATATGGAAAACAAAACCTCAATTAACCAATTACAGCCGTAACTGAACGAGACGAAAAAGATACGCCAAAGTAAACATGACTGCTGAGATTTGTGGCTAAATTAAAGTCATTAAGCGAATGCTTCTCTGAGATTGCAATCAGTGGGGCTATTGTTATGTGTTGTGATATTTCAGGGGGTGTCAGTGCGCCCCACCAGGCCCCGGGCTCACAGCTCATTCGCCGCCTGACTCGCCTCTGAGTTTCCAAGTCATGCTTCGAGATTTTGGGACAAACTGCAATGAGGGCTGATGGCAGAGGGGCATATGGGGGTGATTATGTGAGAAGGACAGGATATCTCCTCATGCCCAATCAGAAAACAGCGTGCTGAGTCCTGGCACGTTTCCGCCGTGTCGGAATGGCCAGGCACATTCGATTTCCTCGTATCCGCCCTGGAAATGCTTGCTGTTGCCCTGTTGCGGGTGTGTGCACTTCATGTTTTAGACTGTGATTTAAAACATAATTAGAAAATCCTGAAATTGCGTTTGGCATGTTGTCACTATTTCTCTGTTTTCTAATTTATTAATCCATGCCAATGCCGGAATGCCTTAAATTAACACTGGAAAAAAGCTGCTATCAGACTTCTAAAATGTTATGTCTTTTTTTGGTTCAGTTAATGGTCAAGCAGCTTTTTAGCTAGACAAAGCACAATAACCTTAATTGTAAGGCACATTTACAAAAGCTGCGGTGACTGGCCAGTGACTGTGAGAAAGATCTATTCGACATACAGCATGCTTCATGTAAAGTCTCTTTTCGGCCCATAGGTGTGAATGATGTTGATTATAGCCTATACCCCAGCCAAGAGCTGCAGAGAGACTGGCTCACCACCTACCTAGAGAGCTACAAGGAGGGCCTGGGCCAGGAGCCCGCCGTCTCGGAGCTGGAGGTGCAGAGGCTGTACATTCAAGTCTGCAAGTTCTCTCTGGTGAGTGAAAAGCGGCGTGGAGGGCCTGCCAGGACCCTAACGCCGGCACGCGGGAGGCGAGGGGCGGAACGGGCCGGAAGAAAACAATGGAGATCAGCTTCTAGTGTTCTGCTTAAGAAGTACTTGGACTGTCTGTTTCACATTTACATTTATTTGTTTAGCGGACACGTTTGTCCAAACAAGCCAGGCGAATAGAGCGTCACAAACAAACAGCTGTCAAATCTACTAGGCAAAAGCGCGGCTAGGCTGAGCTTCCGATGGGTGCCCGTGTACAAGCGTAAGCGGTGATGCAGCAGCATGTTCTAAAACCAAAGGATGCTATTCCACCATCCCGATCAGCAGACAAAGCGCAGCCTTAAGGGCTTTCAGGGGGTGTATTATATATAAGTGCTGTAGGCTAGTAGAGGTATTCTTTGAGCCGCGGGTTCTTTTGAATTAATGTTCAAAATTTTATTTGGGATCATGTTCTTTTTTGGTTTTTCTGTAAATAAATAAAAAGACAGTCAGTGGGTACTGACGGCAAGCCTGTCTAGAGAACCTTTGATACTGAGAGCCTGTGATGTGGTTCCTGCCCGGTAACTGGTGCTGCGTCCTTGTTTGCCGTCAGTGCTTCAGCTTGTAAACAGATCCACCAGATTAGAGTTCAGATTAAAACCCCCCATGGGAATCGTGTCAGATTTTGATGGCTATAGACATCTCTACTCCAGGAAAAAGCTATTATTAAAAATGATGAAAGTATTACATATTAATGAGCGGGGTGAAGCTGGTTCCGTATCCAGCCCAGGGTGCGATTCCCTCAGCCAGACAGAACCGTTAGAAAGGTATCTTCCCGTCCTGCTGTCTATCAGGACATTTGGCCCCTTGGTTAATCAGATATCACGATCAAATTAAGTAGAAATGAAGGGAAGGGTATTTGACAGGGTGCAGATGTTCGGTGCAGTGGTGTGACGATCCGGTGGCGCTAGGTGACATAATGAATTTGGCACGTTATGACGACAGCAGGTAAAGTGGCAGAAAGTTAGATGGCCGTCTTGGTGGGGGGGGGCGTCCTGGGAGGCTTGGGTGATTCACTCTACCTCGAGCTAGGGCTCACTGCAGGCCCGAGTCTCGGATGGCCTCCACCGTCAGCAGCTCCGTCTCGGCCAGCAGGACAGGCGTGTCGAAGCTTGAACACGCACCTACGACACCAAGGTTGGGCTGGAATATGTTGGTCCTTTACTACGACGCGCCAATTTAGGACAGCAAAATCCCATTTACACGCCTCGCCCCAAGTCGCCCCTCTTCGCAGATTGTGCTTAATTGTGATTGAAAGGAGTCAGTGGGTTATGAAGTTTGGCACTTGTTCAAGAAGTCGGCAGAGAGCCACCACTGAAGGTAAACACAGGGTGAAATCAAACTGGCAGATCTGCAAGCCTGCCTGATGTCTGATTATGAATAAAAAGTGTTTGCACTGCATCGCTGAAATGAACATGGTACTCTGCTGTCCTCTCCATCCGCACTGCGTTGTTGTGCACTGGTACATTGTCATTTACCAAGGAGTACGGAGGTGTAGGGTTGTATTCATTTAGCTACCCAAATGAGCCGTTGTTTCGCAACTTTGTTAGGCATAGGTGTATAATTCCACGAGGGTGTCAGCGGCAGCTCAGGTGCGCCGTTAATAAAGTTGAGGTGTAAATGACGGCTGGCTCCGGCATGACAGCAGTTTGCCGCCGCCGCGCCTTTGCGCCATCACCGGGGGGAGCTCTCCTGACAGGATGTGATCACACCTCATCCAATGAGCAGCTCGGCACGTTGTTTCCAGCTAAATGACATTATTATGACTTCACTGTTGAATCCCAATTCACCTAATTATAACCCAGAGGTCTGCGATTCCTTTTTTTCTAATTTATTTTTCATGCTTGCTGTAGGCCGTCTTCAGCTCTCACCGCGAGTCACATGATCTCATATATCTCATTAACGTCAGTTCTTCCTACCAACACGACAAGCTAAGTGACTCACATCTTAATGGCAAAAAATACTTAGGTGTATGATTTCCCTATTAATTACTGTCTGCCGTCGGAGATGGGTGTTAAGTGATTTTCTCGGCTCGACTGAAGAGCCTCGGTATCAACACCTTCCCTGGGAGCCCTCCGCAGCCACGCTTCTGTGCGATGCCACCAGGGCATCGGGTCCTCGCTCCGAGGAACGGGGACAGACCCCCGATACTCTACATGAAGCACAAATACATGTTGATTCAATTATTTACATGTCACTCGCAGTCAATTCTTTATTATTGCTGCAAAAAAAAACATATTTAGCAGAGAAAATGAACTGCCCTTTACCACAATGTTTTTCTTTATTTAAATGTAATCTGTATCCATGCCCGAACACATAAACAGCCGTCTGAATACTCCAGTGCGATTTCATAGACGCACAGCACTTTACGTATCTATAATTGATTTGTTATTGTAAGTCTTACTTAGAGCTTGGCATGCCTCCCTCTCGAAAGGGGCCTTCCTTTCCCAGACAGCATTTATTCTTAGGATAAATAGCCCTTGTTCACCCGCCTCGCACCGGGATGTGGAATGCATACATTCTTAATAAAGAACAGGTGCTTAATAAATGGCACATTTTCGATAGATTTTATTACTTTCCCGGCAAATATTTACGCTCTGCGAGGGCGACGTTAAACTCCTGCGTTAAACAGATTCAGTGTTTTTTTTGTTGTTGTTGCTGTTTTTCCGGGGCGGGGCTGGGGGGTTGAGCAGCATTTCGGCACAGACGCCCCTGTGAACAGGAATACCAGCAGCGGGCAGCTTACAAAGAAAAATGGGAGATCTTTCCATTGCAAGAACACAGAATATGAAGCACTGAGGAAACTACAAAAAAAAATGTATTTAAGTACTAATCTATGTCAGCTGCAGTTAAAAAGCCTCAGTTCTGTATTTAAAAAGAGCACAGAAGACAACAGGGGCTCTCATCCTGAGTGCTTGATGAGTTATGACTCAGATGGTGCTTTTAGCTCCTGATCTGTCATCGGTGGGCTTGGGGGGGATCTGCACCCCCATACGGCCGCCATTGTTTCTCGGGGGGGATCGCAGCACCTGTGTCTGCGTCCATCAGGGCCTCTGAAGCTGCTTCTCGTGTTGCCGTGGAGATGCGCCCGATGGCTTGAAGCACGCGGCCCTCAGCTCATGGGTGAGGCACAGCAGCGAGGCCTACCAGACGGAGGCCTGCTGTGCACCTTTCCCTGTCAGTCATGAGCCGCGCGGCACCGCGGCGTATGTGTATGTATCCCGAGTGCGGAGAGAAGCCCGGCATGTCACACTGCAGGATGCTGTGCGAGTCGGTGGCCTGTGAAAACTGACTGATGTGAGTCTGCGAGGATCCAAGCTCCATCCCTCCCTCCATCCATCCAGCCCTCCCCCCTTCTTCCCCATCACTTTATCCACACCTCCCCTCCCTCCATCTCCCATCCATCACTCCTTCCTCCCCCCTCCCTCCCTCATAACTTCATCTATTCTTCCCCCTCCCTCCATCCATCCCTCATCCACCCATCCCTGCCCCCTCCATCTCTCCCTAGTAAAGATCAGCTCAAGAAACATCCGGATCAGAGGAGTTCCTCCTTACCCTGCCAAAAACGACCAGATAAAAAAAAATCACTTTATTGGCCTTAAAGGAGCATTCCATCAATATGCTGTTGCCGGGTTCATCCTGTTCGTCACAAAACGATGCTCTTAGTATCCAACGGAAATTATATTACATGGACCATTAGCGGCAGACATGGTGCTTTCTGATTGGCATTGGACATGTATGTACCAGTTTTCATAACATCAGCAACACCCCAACACACATTCGCAGTTGTCTTTCAGCCTGTTAAGACAAAATTCAATTTCCCCTGCTTTTCTATTAATTGGCACTTCCCCTTAATTTCTGGCACACTAAAAAATAAAAAAAGTCTAAATGAATGGCTCAGTGGAAAGAAAGTCTAATATTTGCTTTTACATGCTTACGAAACCAAAAAGCTTGCTACACTATTAACATACTAACACACAGTCACACAGTGTTGGAGAAACCCCTCCCTCCATGTTCCTTGTATTTTTTAAGTACCCCTGAAGAGTGTAACTGTGCAAATAGATGCTGGATAAAAAAGCTGTACCTCTGCAACTCTCGAGGCACTTAGGCTCTCTCCTCTGCTAAAGGAGAGTGTTCCAGCTCTTCTTGCAGTGTTTAGGCTCTCTCCTCTGTTAAAGGAACGTATTCCAGCTCCTCTTACAGCATTTAGGCTCTCTCCTCTGCTAAAGGAGAGTGTTCCAGCTCCTCTTATAGCATATGGGCCCTCTTCTCTGCTAAAGGAGAGGGTTCCACCTCCTCTTACAGCTTTTAGGCCCTCTTCTCTGCTAAAGGAGAGTGTTCCAGCTCCTCTTACAGCATCTGGACTCTCTTCTCTGCTAAAGGAGAGTGTTTCAGCTCCTTTTGCAGTTATTATGCTGTCTCCTCTGCTAAAGGAGAGTGTTCCAGCTCCTCTTACAGCATTTGGACTCTCTTCTCTGCTAAAGGAGAGTGTTCCAGCTCCTCTTACAGCCTTTCGGCCCTCTTCTCTGCTAAAGGAGAGTGTTCCAGCTCCTCTTACAGCATTTGGACTCTCTTCTCTGCTAAAGGAGAGTGTTTCAGCTCCTTTTGCAGTGCTTAGGCTGTCTTCTCTGCTAATGGAGAGTGTTTCAGCTCCTCTTACAGCATATGAGCCCTCTTCTCTGCTAAAGTAGAGTGTTTCAGTTCCTCTTACAGCCTTTGGGCCCTCTTCTCTGCTAAAGGAAAGTGTTTCAGTTCCTCTTACAGCATTTGGGCCCTCTTCTCTGCTAAAGGAGAGTGTTCCACCTCCTCTTACAGCATTTAGGCTCTCTTCTCTGCTAAAGGAGAG
>JAODKL010000009.1:23006148-23017118 GCA_026780765.1 Petrocephalus schoutedeni
GTGTCACAGTGATGGTGATGATGCCAGGCTGCCTCATAGTCGAGCAGCTGTCTGGGCGAGATAGATAGTATTGCCTTACAGGAAAAGACATTTGAACTTTAGTTTTTGAGCATAATAATTCTTAAAAACTACAGACTTTTCATCACCCATAACTATCACAATTGCACAACAATGGCACTTGGTCACTGATAAATTATTTTTATTCTTTATGTTACATGTGCCGTGATATTACCTGAGGTACAAGGTCAGGATTTTTGATTAAAACTATAGGACCACCTGTGAGCAGGGAACCCAACCAAAATTAAACAATTCAACTAAGAACCATCTCAGTGGAAACTGTTATGATCCAAACCTTACCAAAAGAAAAGAAAAGAAAAGAAACTGAAACTTCATACTGAAAGGTAATAGGTGATTTAGTAGAATACTTCTAAACATAAACTAACAGTGTGCTCTACAAAACACTCCTGTGTTTTTGCAGCAATTTTTCTTCCAGGGGTGACAATTACTTACTGAGTTTATCACACCTTTTATATCCTGTTTTGGCAGGTACAAAAGAAAGAAAGATTTTTTTTTTGACAAAATGACATAAAATCAACAGATGAGTACAGTTAAGAAGGCCTTTAGACTCCAATCATTTGTAATTTTTCTCAACCAATAAATAAAAAAGAAACACAAACCAGCGTCATTTACAGAGGCCTTCACATGTATTCTGTAAAAACGTATAACAGAAGTTCCTGCCGGTTTTATAAATGGGAAAAACATTTCACTGAGAAACCATTGAGCTGGCAGCAGATTACTTTCATTATAATCTAATTTTTTATATATTTCAAGTTTCCGGACTTTAATTACATAGTCATACTTCAAGAGCAACTATAATCTTATATGTGTTGGACACAATCATTCCTGTTGCCTTTTACTGACATCTGAGGTTTTCTTTTTCCATTTTCATTACTCTTTCATTGTTCGCTTCACCGTGCCTATAACAAGTAATATATGGACTCGTTTGATCTTTTAAGCATCCGGGGCCCAATATGACCGCACCAGATGATTAAAACCGAGCCCTGCTAACTACGGTGCCAGCCTCCCCGGTTAGACCTTGGTTTGCGTGTAGCCTATCTCCACAGACTCCCTCCAGCTCATAAACTGATTACTGAGTTACGGTTATAAACAGGCAAATGGTGCCGATCAAATCTTCGCTCAACAACTCTTTGTTTTGGTGAAAAAATAGCCTTGGCAATACAGATGAACAATTTAATCAGTCAACCATCCTTAAGTTCAATACTATAATGAATCCTTTATTAGCTACAAGAAATCACTTTTTTATCTCAAGTTATATTAACTTTAACGATAGATATGACTATGATTTCATTACAACCTGACCAATTTTCTTCAAAATTAGCCAGCAAACAGGAAGAAACATCACATTAGGCACATTAAAGGACCTTCAACAGTAGTGTTAAGATTGAAATGTAGTGCCAAACCAGAATATATGACGGTTTTACAAAAGGTGAATAAAATTCTTGATTTCTTCCGCAAAGAAACATACCTTTAAAGTTATGGTTACACTATTATTTAGCAGCATATTGGCTTAAATCCATTTTAAACACATCATATACTACAATTCTTAACACATACACATTAAAATCACTAAAATCACTAATGTATGACACTACTTACACAATTCAAATTATCAAGTTTCAGATGAGCCAGCTAATATTTATTTGCATAAGAAAAAGATTCTGACACCTTTTTGGGATTTCATTTAAATTTTTAACATCAGTAATATTAAAACACTTGAGTCGAAGTAACAACAGCTTCCAATAATTTTGATGTGAAATACACTTGGCACAATAGGACAGGTACATTTTAACTGATTTAATTTAATTAGAACAAGCATAAATGTATGTGTGATGATGATTTTTAAACACTCTTTTTACAATCTACATATAATGCCTTATTTTATAATGGCCCTGATAATGACTCCTTTTATGGTGTTCAAAGTACAAATGTGTGATGTCACAGCTTTCTAAACTACACTGACCCAAGGATCCATTCATTACAAAAAACATTCCTCAAATTCATCACATATTGACCAAATATATAAAGGTTGCTGACCACATGATTTTATCCACTCAAGTAAATCCCATTCAAACCCATATTACAAAAATCCAATCACTGTTTTTTCTGGCATTGCTACCTGGAGAAACCAGATCAACCTGTGAAAGAAATGTCAGCATTTAAAAACCAGTACTATCACCGTAACATATAGCTGCTCTGAAATAAACCCATTCTTTTTAAGGTTATCAACACGATGTAATGAGAGACAAGTCAATTTGAGCAAGCAGAAAATGCAATTTAGGCAGCCCTTATAGCAAGAGAGACTAATAGACAGCCACTGCAGTAAATCTTGGGAGATCATTTTATAATTCTTCTGACTTATCTAAGTTTAACTTGGAAAACCTCTGCACAGTAAAATCAGGACATCAGCATCAAAGCTCCCCTCACCGACTGTCACAGTGTACCCAGTAACTTCAGCTGCACCTTCAGGACGACTTTTGTTGCCGATTCCCTTCACATCTGCAGGCCTGCTGGTATGATTTCATTCACCGCGAGTCCCTGACATTTCTCCTGATAATACTCTGACTTTGCACCTCCCTCTGGAGGTAACAATGGGTCTTTTTTCTCGATATTAAACAACATGATTGTTGTTTCTAC
Source organism: Petrocephalus schoutedeni (assembly GCA_026780765.1). Taxonomy (NCBI): domain Eukaryota; kingdom Metazoa; phylum Chordata; class Actinopteri; order Osteoglossiformes; family Mormyridae; genus Petrocephalus; species Petrocephalus schoutedeni. Next base: position 23,008,864 of record JAODKL010000009.1, read on the forward strand.
AGGCATGTTAACAGTATTAGCATATCGTCATTGCCTTTGAGGCCTCGCCAGGCACAGAGTGTCAAATGTTATTACGGGGGACAAGTGTAATAATAATTTGTAGCTTTCTTGAATTATAGAAAAGTTTGCTAGCAAAAAATGCATATTCTTTTGAAATAAAAGAATATATATATTTGATCGGATGGGGGCCATATTTGCACCCTGCAGCAGAAAATGATTTGATAAGACACTGGCTCCATCACGTTGACATACCGGGGAACAGAGATTGAGAGATGTCAAAGTATCCCTAATTAACATCAGTCTTTTTGACTAGAAAGTGACAGAGAGATGGAAAGGAGGACAACAGTGAAGCAGTGAAGGACATGATGAGAGACCTGGCAAGCCCAAAGTAAACCTCGAGTTTTAGGCAGATGTAACATTTTTGGTTTAATAATAAAAAAGCAGTACATAAGATCGTATTTATATCCATTTCCTGGTTTCATAGTCCTGTCAAGCACAAATAGATCATGCTGATAAACAGTAAATGAACAGACAAAGTGACAGGCAGATAAAGTAAATGCATATATGCTCAAATCTGTTTATCATCACCTAGTCTTTTTAAATCCAAATTTAAAACGTACTTGAGTTTTTAAGAGAGTCTTTTATTAATGGCAGAATATTTCATTGTCTAATCGGAAGCAGCCATCACTTCTGGGGCTGAGCCAGAAGCTGATGTACACTGGATGTCATCAGTTAGTTTCCTTTCCAGACAGTATGGCAGCATGCAGCAAACCTGGCTGGAGACACTGAGAAACGCTCTCAGCGTGTGCGGGAGCCGGTTTGCCACTAACACCCTAATCAGATAAGCATGCTCGGGCTGCAGAGCTGGCCACCTACAGGCTCCGGCAAACACGGCGCCCCCGATGCGGCCGGTGGGCGGACGGCCGGATGGCAGCCGTGATCTTCCATCCCTCGGACCATGACCCATCAGGGGTCACGGGGGCCGGAGAGTAAATACGCACCGGTCAGGATCGAGTCAATGAAATAACTGGATCAGAAGCTTTAAATTATCTGGGTCTAAGACCCAGAGTAAGTCCAACTTTTCTGCTACAAATCAGTGGGGATGATATCAGCCAGAAGCTGAAAATATTCTGCTGGTGGTTTAGTGCCGCAGGGGGGTCCCGAGCGGCCCAGGGGGTCCTGAGCGGCCCAGTGGGTCAGTGCCCATCTGCTGGGCTCCCAGTGGCAGGGCTTCCACAGCACCACCCATCCTCTCTGTGTGCTTCACTGGGGACCCTATATGATCAGACTTTAGGGGGGTGGGGGGGCTACCGAATAGCATTAACCCCTATCTCGTGTTTGGGGTCAATCTGACCCCAGAGCATCATTAAATGGTAGGCAAATTTCACATGGGGAAATTATCACGGGAAAAGGGTTCAAACAAAAAAGGGGGCTAGCCACGCTCCCGCAGCCGTCCTAATCGTGACCCGGCCAGTTCTTCAGCGTGCTACGCGGCTGACACACTTGCAGCGCGGCCACCGTGACCCACACCTCTCCTCGCCACCGGCCATGCCGCTAACATCGCAATACCTCTGACCCGCTACATCCTTTACTTCATTTCCTTTAACTCGCCCCCGTCCCTTGAAAATGTGTGGCTTCCGCAGCCCCCAGCCCGCTCCGGCAAACTCTCCATGGAGTACATCCATGTTTACAGTAAAGCAGCCATTTACATAAATATATTCCGAGGGAAGAAAAAAGCGAAAAAGCGGGAGGCCGCGTGCAGGAGGAAGCCTGAGCGCGCGCTAATCCCCCAGAAGGCGGCCTCCCTCCACGCGTGTCTGCACCTCCGCTTTCATGTTAAATTCATGGCCTTGGAACGCACCCCAGCCAACACCTCCTATCCTCTGCGGTGGACGTCTCTCTCCGTGCCACTGCCCCTGAATCAGTTATGATTTAATAAGGGGAAAATTAAAAATCCATGCAGTACCCCCTTCCCTGCACACCCCTGATCAGGACCAGATAAAGAGTTTCACAGACCCGGGGTAGATTATGCACACAAAGAAAAAAACCACACGTATCTCCAACCACTCAGCTCAGAAGACAAGAAGCCCCCAACACGTCTTTGGGTTCCTTTAACTATTTGCTAAAAAGACAAAACCTACATCTGACAGAAACAGCGCAGCACACAGGAGCTGAGGCAGGCAGCAAAAAGCCCGTGATCTGCCGCTGCATGAAGTGGAGCTTAGATGCGAAGGCCAGATGCCGAGTACTGTAACATTAACCACTGCGGCTGAGGTTCCCTGCAGCACAGCACACAGCTACAGCGTGTCCTCTTTTGGTGCCGGGCCCGTTGGGCTGGCCCATCCACATCCAGGCCTCAAGCACAGATCCCAGAACTAGCAGCATCATCGACAGAAAGACAGCATCCTTGGCCTAAACGAGCCGAGTCAGGAAAGGACGCCATGACAATAAACAGGCACACTTCCTCCTACTGGCTGGATGTTTACAATAAGGGTTTTTTCTTTGGTCTTTTCGAAAAGCATTATTGCTTCTCCATTGCTTTCTTTGCTTGATTGAAGATCTTCTGACCACACTATGTCTCCTATTTGTGATAAATGCGTGAATTACTAATTAATGAGGCATCCTGGCAGCATTTACATATTCATAGAGGTGTGGCTGAGTAATTGGCACATGCTTGAGAGGTTTGAGTGATGGTTCTAGGAGGCCGGCACACCCCTAACAGCCACCTTTTATTTTGTTAGCCAGATTTTTCAAAAAGTCCAGATAGACAGCGTATCCATAAACATCCATTACGCACTTGCTCATCCCAAAAGGAGTGCAGCCGAATTCTCTGACAAATAAGTACACGACAGAAATGCAATGAAGTGAAACAATACATAAAATTACATTTTTTAAAATAATATGTGCATTAGTCAAATATTTATTTAGCAATCCTGCAAGCTCACTGCCACGCACTAGTCCTCAGAATTCTGGGCATATATCAGGAACAAGTTTCCCCCAACTAACAGGGAGACACATATACATTAAAATGTAAATGCTGGATTATGTAACTTTGCAGTAAAGTACTGAAAGTTCCAAAGCAGTAGACAGGCTCTTTTCCCCATGTGCTAATCCAGCTGTGCCTCATTGAAACCGCTGAATGAAGAAAAAAAGGAAAACTCCACATTTAGCTGATCTGTTTATTATTGACACTGGGACATTATTACACACAGTTGGAAAATAAGCGAATTAATTGGCTCCTATAGCAGCCAAACACAGGTTTTTGGAGACCAGCTTCAAATGAAAGGTCTAGACCAGTGTGTATGACAATTAATAAATAAAATGTTTTGAATATGACCTAAGACCTTCATGTTAATGTTTGTACAGTTAATGAAATCTAGATATTGGAATTAAAAGTGAAAACAGTTATAAGTATTCCCAATTATTATAAACTTAAGCACAACAGTTTATACAAAACATTTTTTTGCTCACCAAAATACTTGGGAAAAATAACCATTAACACCTACCAGACCTTTGAGAGAAAATGTTTATGCAGGAATCAGCCAACTTGGTCTGCACGGCACAGCATGGATGTTTTACAGCAAAAAAAAGGCTTCATGGTTCTCTAAACACATTGATCATCTTTTGGAAAAAAAAAAAAGAAAAAAAAAAAACGAGAATTAGAGGAGGCCGTTATATCCCACTGTTTAATTTTTTTACATATAGCTCTTTATGCTCAAATGGCAATTTATTTCAGGGGATAAGACAAATTAACACAAACAAATTGCCCCTGTATTCTGAAGTCAAACACGGTTACAGTAAATAGGATAACTTTTATTTGAAAGAAACATGCTTTTAAAAAGCTTTAGGCAATTCCATGAAATGGGACATTTACACAGGACCTGAAATTAAAATATCAGATGTGTAGAGTTAGTAGCCAAAGCACAGAAGGGTAGAACAGAACAGCAGCAGGCTTCACGGAAAGCCGGCCAGCACTCGCAATGAAGTTTTAATTTAACCTTGCGAGACTTTTTTGAAGGTACTTCTGCATCCAGGCAAATAGAGTTGGCAGAGGAGTGGTGGGCCTGGAGGGGGGGCACACATCTAAGAGATCTGATATTCTGCGCTAATCTGTTTTAAACCATCTGTGAAAGTAGCACGATTCCTTAAACCCTTCACCTCCACGGATTAAAATATTGCCCTGGGCCGAAGCCAGCTTTAATCGCGGACGCACTACATGTTCAATATGCAAAGCTGCTACCGGTACACGATTGCGAGACTCAGGTTTCAGGAGAAATTAGCTCGACTTTGACATGACACCCTTTGATGTTTTGAACATTGGCACATACATCCCTTTCCTTTGAGTAAAGAGACAGATTTTTCCCGTGTATCTTAAATAACTTTAAAATGTGCTAATGGAAGCAATGAGGATTGTTATTTTCTGCCCCTCATCATATATTTCAGGGGATTGATGGTCACCACCTTGATGCTCTAGGTCAACAGGTTATGTGTCTGCAGCCAGAGACAGGCACAAATACACCAAAACATATTTTGTTACAAATCACAAATTCTTGCTCATAAAAAGTAACAAAATAAAATACAAGATACTGGTTTGAGAAAATGTACTTAATTAAAATACAAATAATTTGAAAATGTAAATGTAAAATAGTAACGGATATGTGTACAGTTACAGCCCTAGTAATGTGTGGTATTTACAAAATTCACAGCTTGCCCTAACTTTAAGCAGAATAATAATTTTGTGTTTTACACGTGTTGTAGTGTTAATTCTGAAATGGAAAATTACTTTTGTAACGTTAGTTCAGCAGGCTGCACCCATGGCAGTGGGTTGGGTTTGGGGGGGATCCGGGAGACGAGACCGCGATAAACATGTTCAGGATCCAGAACCGTTAGGCCTGTGATTAATGCCCAGTGTTTCCTACAGAATCAGTGCCGGTGGCTGACATGGGGGCCGTGTGTATCTGTGCAAGGAGGCGCACCAACACTTTCTTAAATAAATTCTCATGATGTGTGAATTTCCCGCTTTGTTTTACAGTGCTGAACATGTGCAAACTCAAATATAATGTACCCAGCAGCTGCGACACATATAATATCCAATGTCACCAGTCGCTTTTCCTTTTTACACGGGCTCAGTGGTCATAAAAACGCCTAGCTGATAGAATATTGTTCTTAGGAATGAAAATAGCGAGCCTGATTTATCGCTAATGAAGGCTTCCATATATGACAAACTACAAGATGCCACTGCCTGAGCATGCCTGTTGAAATGAACTAAAATACCATTAGCAGGCTAGCAAGTTCATTCACAAATTAAAGCAGATTGCACTGACCACCAAAGCAGCTTCTTTCCTTGGGTTACTGGTCATGGGAAAACAAAATTCACAACCAGCAAGCTGGACCCAACAGGATGTGACACGTGATTTACTTACATCTGGTCAAATTATGACCATATCTAAGAGTCTGTAAACCGGGTAATGAAGGTTCTTTAAAATGACAATAAATAAATAGAATGACATATTTAATTATTTTAAATACATAAAATACAATCTCCCAAATGTATTTTGTTACAAATGACATCGGGCTATTTCCGTCCAGCAAAATACAATTTGTAAACACTTAAAAGTAATTAAATATTACTTCAAATACATTTAATTGATATACTGCTCATCTCTGTGTGGAGCTTCGCCTTTGTTGACCACGGGTGCTAACGGTCATCTAGAGGACTAATACTAGCAACAAATAAATAAATAAATAAGTAAAATACTTCAAATATGAGTAACTGAGAAGCGTCTCATTTTTGCTATGCCTCGGAAACAACATTGGGCTCCGCACAGAATCACGCTTTATTCACTGCCATAAACGTCGCACAATAACCTGAAGTGCAGCGAGCAGATCAGCAAAGCTAGATTCTGGCAGTTAGCTGCTTTTTTGGTGGAATGGTGGCAAGACCTTATTCATTTTTACCGAGACACATCAGGAAGTTACACAGAGAAAAAGCTCTAAAGGACACCGCGACGACACACGCCGTATTCTTCGCTCGCATGCACAGCCTCGTCCGGCTACCCGTGCGGTGTAAACAAGCAGTAAACTCGGTAAACTTATCCACGCCTGCTCTTGATGATGCTGGGCTTTGTGAATTACAATAAGATTTATTGTGCAGCGGTACACGTCTAATTTTCCATCCACCACAGGGATCTTGCAGCTGGATGAAGCTAACATAGGCGCCTATTATATATACCGCAGTTAAAATGTGGCTTTTTTTACGTGCTCTGAGGGGAAAGGGGCTTACAGAAAATCCTGGCAAAAGACGACAAATGATTAATGAAAATAGCAAAAGACGCGTTTAAATGGCTTTCCAGAATGGTTCAGGAATCCCTTTCCAGAAAAGCGACCCTCCGGCGTGTGGTAAACAAGCCGGGAGGAAAAGTCTGCCTTGTTTTTTTAGGGCTCTTTTACTGACTTCAGACAGTTAAGCAATTTCCAGGGTTATAGAAGCAGAAAGTAATCAGGATCCCGTACTGTCCAGCAGACTGGAAGCTGTATAAAGGAGCGCTGGCCCACATAATAATTAAGAGCCAGCCTTTTAGCTTTTCTTTTTATCCTTTATTATTACTATTATTATTATATTTAAAAGATATGTTGCGCCCTCAAAATAAAAATATATGATAGATACAATAAATATATGTGTCTATTCTTACTTGCTTGTTTTCTACTGAGTATACTGCCAATAAATACAAGGCAATAACTAACAGCACTGTCGGCGTATACGTGTATACGAATAAAGTATTTCGGGAGTAAAGGGTCCAAAACACTTCATCCGCATTTAACGCGATTCGAGGACTTCGAGTCTGTAAATAGGCCTAATAGCCTACAGGTAAAAGCTGTCCCTGAATCTGGTGCTCCATAAAAGACGGAGGACATGAAAGGCGCGTTAAGAGCGCCGCTTACAAACAGCCGCTGTGAGTTAGCGGAGGCTGCGAGCCGCACCGGTACGGGCGCGGGGAGAGGAGGCGGCGGGCGGCCGGCGAAAAGACACGACGCTTTCCTGGTCACATTCAAAGCAAGGCCAAGGGAAAGGCCCGAAATGCAGCCGATACCTAATCAGAAAAGGGAGAGTTTTTGCAGAAGTGAGAGAACTATTAAATAATAATAATAATAATAATAATGCTGATGCTACAGCTAAGTTCATTGCACTGTGTATTTAATTTCACAATAAGCATAAATGAACTATTTTAAAATATATTTTAAAATTAATTTACAGGAACACTGTAATTTTCCCAGCTCTGTTTCATTTAAATTAATTTAAATGTGTTGTTAAAGGCAGTGCTCTCCCCACAGAGGAAAAGCTGCAGCCAGGGCCTGGGCTCTTGGAGTCTGGGAAATAAATCACAGCACGTCTTTTCCACGGCCCTCTCCGATATTTTAAAAACCACTCATCAGAATGAAACAAACTGCACCCAAAAGACCAAAACAGACGGAGATCTATTTTTCACCTGCTCCCTTACCACCATTCCGCCCAGCATTAAATTCTTTACACCTTGACAAAAAGCAAATTCACATCATTTTTGCTATTTTATATCCTATAGCTGAAAACATGTAGTGAATCTGTGTTTCAGAATGTTCTATTTTGTGTTCATTCGCCAGATGAAAGCCATGGGAAATACTGATTTGAAATCAGCTTGTCTTTATTCACTATATTTACATAAAGAAAGAGCTACTCTGGATGATGCTGTCTGTTCTTAATTCCGTATTACTTTTCAATGACCTGAAGTAACCTACTGGAGGAGTAATCTATGGCAGGAGTAATTTGCCTAAATGGTTTGGCCTGTTGCATATTCCAAGTAGCAATGAACTCTAGACACTGAGCTTTGGCTACAGTGAATTTTGTGTGTGTGTGTGTCTGTGTATGTATTTGCTAAATTTACTAAAACTAGAACAAAACCAGCATTAATAATCAATCATTATTAATAATCCAGCATTGCTCTAACTTCGGATTTTTTCTTGAACAAATGAAAAATTTAAGTTAAAATCTGAAAACTTTTCTTTAGTGTACTGGTAGCTAATAACCACTATCCTGAATATTCATTGTAGCGGTTTGGTCTTGTGTTACGTTGTCCGGGAATTTGCTGGTGCAGGTGCTCATATTTGAATAATTTGAAATACTGGAATTTTCATCAGACGATGTTAAGGTTAGAAGTGCTTGCCGTACCTGAATGTTAAGGTTAGAAGTGATTGCCGTACCTGAATGTTAAGGTTAGAAG
>JAODKL010000009.1:23033638-23043761 GCA_026780765.1 Petrocephalus schoutedeni
CACACCCCCCACCTACCCCCCCCCCCCCCCGCCCCTTCTGACACTATGCTTTGTGCTCAGATCAAACAGTACATAGAAGCTCCAATGAAACCCCATCATCTGGGCTCCGCAACAACACTGAATGTCACATGCGAGCAACATCTCCATGTAAAGGCAGCTTCTTGGGGTGGGGGGTGGGCACTTGCAGCACATTACATTTAATGCATTATGTAGCAGACGAGCGTTGACTGCAGTTTGCTCCAATGTTAAATGACCCAGTTCGGTTGCAAACGCACCCTGTCTCCAGCGGCTGATCTGTTCCCTAATGGCCGGGGGGGTTGGTGCACAATCCAACTCCCACCAATGCAAACAATCTCCCCTCTTTGGATGCCAGCTGACAAACTCTGACAGCAGGCATGATCTGGGCCGAAGTGTTTGCCTGGGTCCTGGGGTGAGGATCCAATCTCTGACAAAAGCTTGACTGGCCCCCACCCCACATACACACACAAACCACCAACTCTACCTTTTTGTGGTCCCATCTCACAGTGTGAACAAAACCCTCAGGTGGCCCCTCTTCAAAACACTATTAGCACCCCACCTGCAGACAAGCACACACCCCCTAATCCACGCTGACGCGGTCAGTGAATCCATTGCCCCCTTCTGGAAGAAGACACTGCCTGGTCTACAGCTTGCCCTTCCCACTGTAGAGGTTTGCTTTTTCTTCCAAGCTGAATGTTATTATCCTTCACTGCTTCATTAACAAAGAATGCTGAATTATTTGTAAATTAAAAGCTTTCAAACATTTCACCTTAACACCGACTTTAAACTTGAAGGGAAGAGTTACTGCAAAACATGCCACAACTGAAAAATAAGAAAAGGATATGTTCTTCTTTAAGATTTCTATAGAAATATGTCTCCAAAAGCACCTTGGCATCTCTTTATTTCCAGTCTTAGTCAAAAAAAAAATAATAAAAATAAAAAAATCAAGACAATGGCTATTCAAAATATTCCACTTCCATTTACTTAATTCAAGAGAAAAGAACAGCATACTTTTTTTTATTCATCTTCCAAGGAACAGAATCTATTCAGGTGATCTGGCTGTAGAGTAAGCCACCACCTGTCCAAGGGCATTAAAGGCAGCTTGTCTGATCCTGCTTCTGTTTTTAAGTGTGGTGACAGGGTGCCCCCCGTGTCCGTCTTCTGTGGCAGAGCGTGCTTAATGAAGGAGGCACCTGGTGACAGACAGGGCGGGGGGGCGTGGGGCCGGATGGGTGAGCCCCCCCACCCGGCGCACTGGCAAAGCCCCCCACCTGGGATATCGCTCATAAATTAGCCATGTTCCTTTCCTCCTGAGGTGTCCAGCCTGCCCTGATCAATCAGCCCCATTTACAAATTTGCGATAATTATCCGCCATGTTGGACTGGGAGGAGAGCAAAGTAATTGCCTTCATTATAACCTGCTTCTGCGTTAGAGCTCCTCTTTCCCCACCACACACTGGAATCATCCCTTCAGTCAGCTGAGATCAAATGAAACATAATTAATTTCAGTCTTTCCAGTGTCCTTTTTTGCCTGAACATGATGAAATATTAACTCTCAGTAGAAAGTTTCTCTGTTTAACAAACTATAGGAACCAATGCTGATTAACTTGATCATTGATGCATAAAACTATATGCAGATTTGTTTTCTTGAGATACTTTTATTGATTATTGTCAATAATTATCACCAATCAATTGTCTTCTTCTCACCTCCCCCAAGCTTGGCCATGAAGGGCAGCAACCTCGAGGTGCCCCAGGGAGCTGGGGGTTAGGGGCCTTGCTCAAGGGCCCACAGACGTACCAAGTCTGGGCTTTAACCAGCAACCTACCGATTACAGGCACAGAGCTCAACCTGCGGAGCCACACTCTGCCCCCAAAAATCATGCGTGACTTGCTCTTATTTTGGTCATATTATATATGGCCAGTTTATCAGCTGCACCTGCTTGTTAACGCTAACAGTGAATCATGTGGAATCACAATTTACACAGAATCTAGACGGTTTTCAGTTATTGTTTGTTTAAGTATTAGAATGCGCAGTCTAAATGCTCTTGAATGCGCTGTGATTGCAGGTGCCAGACATGGTGGTTCCTGAAAATCAGAAACAGTCCTTCCTGGGATTTTCACACACTGCAGTAGCTACAGTTACAAAGCATGATGCGATGAACATAAATCATACAGCCAGTGGCAGTACTGTGGCCAAAAACATAATGAGAGATGTTAATGAGAGAGGTGAGAGGAGAATAGGCAGACTCATTAAAGCTTCCAGGAAGACCAAAAAACAGCTCAGTACAACAGGACAGCTTCTGAGACCACACAACTCGTCTACCTTTGAAGTGGTTCTGGAGGCAACAGTGGATCCAGCCTAGTTCTGCCTGCTATCTAGGTGTACTTAATAAAATGGCCCCTGATTTAATTTTTTTGACATGAAAATATTACTTAGCAGGCCTTACATCTAGACCTGTGATTAATTAATGGCACTTTTGCTTTTTCATGGCACCATCAAACTTTGAACGATGACCCGGCCCCAGTTGGCCATCCAGGTGGAAACGTGCTGCCTTGTTTTCCGCAGTAGGGTTAGACGATATTCAGTTTTCAAACTCGCCAAAATGTCTTTTAATAATATCGCGATAGGCGATATTATCATTTACACTACTTTAAAAAAACGTCACTCATAAAAAAAAAAATGCAGAATTTGGTCACAAGGAGGCATTTAGCCGAGGTCACTCTTAAGCCCCTTTCAGACATGCACTGCCACCCAGTAGACATTGTATATGTGAACAGAAATGTCCAAAACAGTTGTTCCAGACATTTAACAGACTTTACCCTGCTAGATCCCTAATACAAAGTCTGAATAATTTCCAATTGATCCTCAGTTGTTAATGGAGCAGGAAATTTTCGGGAGAATTCAGCGCGAGTGAGTGGGTGTGTTAATGATGTTACTATCATGCCACTGGTACAAAAATGGAAGAATACGTAGCGGCTTCGTGCCTGTATACGGCCTTTCATTATTTCGCTGATCCTGCAGGTACGTGCAAATAAATGACCAGAGTTCATGTATGAGAATGGCTTTGACTACAAGCAGCAAGGGTTGAGAACAACCAAGAAAACCATCTAGTATGTTTTGTTTTCTTCAGTGTAGGTGTAACACGTGTTTTGCAGTTATCGTTTCAAAGCGAAAGTTGATATCATTAGTTAAGGCTGCCAACATCTGCACGATAATATCGACGTATCTCTCAAGCGGCCAAGCCTAAGCCGCAGGCCCTAAAAAGAACGTGGTTACAATGTGAATCAAGGAGGCACAGTGGTATGGAGGGGGGGTGGCTAAAAAGAGAATGCGCAGTATTACACCTCGGTCATTCTCCTCAGAGAAAGCCAGAAGGCCGACCTGAAGCCTCCAAATCAGAGATGGGGGACACAGTCCCTATGTGTGCTTCCTCCTAACTCATATGCCATTAAAATCGATGACATTTACATGCAGAGTGACTCAGTGTATTACTATTACATGCTGAGAAGTAATACAATGCAATGCACTTTCATTAAAGCTGGTGTCCTTAATTGACGAAGACTCTGGACTGAATCAAGTGCTGTGTGACGGGTGTTATGGATGTGTCCCAGTGCAGTCGCCGGGGAGCTACAGGAGTGGGGATCACATGTGGCCCAGGGGGTGGGGCAGGGCATAGGCGCCCTGAGGGCGTTCACTCCCTGCCAAAAACAGACAAGGCAGAAAGCTGACTCCGCACTGCACCCCTCCCCCACTGTTATTTATACATCGCCATATGACCGTGCGGCCGCCAATGCACAAGCCTCGCGCCTCTCCTGCATGTCCACTCCACTCCGTGTCTTGGCCGCTGTGACTCTGCTCAAATGAAAGGCCACATGCTCTCGACAGCTTACTTCAATTACGCTCTTAGAGCGTGCAAACACACTAGGTGTGTCATTTCTGGGCACACTGCCAGTCTGGTAGCAAGGTTGCTCACAGTATTATACACCATATAATAGCATATAATACACAGCGTATATTGTATTAACCAGACTCAAACGGGCCAAATATCAAGTTACAGCTGTATTATTCATTTGGAAAAAATCTAAACCAAATGAACATCTCAAAACAAAACAAATCTTATCTGATCTGTTATAAAAAGGGCATTTTTGTGGTTACCTCTGCAGTTTGAGCTGGACTGTGGGGGTGTGTTCCTCTGTGACTGGGCTCTTTATGGGGGCAAGTTGTAAATGACCCCGAGCTGTTCACTGCGCCCCGCCAGGAACAGTTAAACATGACTGCCGTCTCCTCTGTACTGATAATGGGGGGAGGTACACAAGGCGCCTGGCTTTGCCTCTGAGTCTCGGGATGCTTGACGGAAGCAGGAAAACTTTCCCGGCCACTTCTGGGGATTCTATCATGGAAATTAAATGTTGCGGTTGCATCTCTTGCGCCCTCTCTCTCTCTCTCTCTCACCCGCACACACCCACAGACACTCTCTCTCATACTGTATGCACACATGCAGACAGTCTGAAACACAGGTACACAGCTGCAGGCACACAAAAAAATTTGCAGACATTCAGCAGACGTGTGCACACATGTATAGCGACAGGGACAGCGCAGACCCACTGCACAGCTTTGCTAATTTGTGATTTCAGCTGATAAATCCACAGCAGGCCAGGCCCACTCAGCAGACCCAAGGATGAAGCCTCAAAGTCTTTAGATCACTGACATTGATTTAGGGCCTTGGTCCGGAAGACGGAACATGCACGCACATGCACGGACATACACGCACACATACGCATGCACGCACATATGCAGAGACCCCCCGCACAGCAGCAGGCACTATTTTTACGCCTTTGGCAGACGCAGACAATTGGAAAGGGATGAATGTAAGTGAGCTGAACAATGCCACTGGCTGGCTGCGGTGCGCTGTCTGAGAGCGCACTATAATCATATTTGGACAGGCAGAGCACAACGCATGCCAGGATTTGCGCTGTGGCTAAAGAGCGTAGCTTGGCCATTTCAAGCACAGCGGTACTGAAAGAGCAGATAATTGTTTTCAGGGCTAAAGAGCAGACTAGATTATACCCAGGTTTTCATGGCATGTACAGGGGCCCCCACTCACGCACTGCAGGGGGAGCTACGTCACTCTACCACGTCCACAGCCATGCAAACCTGCTTTCCTTCATTCATTTATTTCTTCCTACGGCTTCCCTAGAAACGCTTTCCTGCTCCGAGCAGATGATCGCATGGCAGCTAAAAAGATGGGTTAAGGCCTTTGATTCTGACTGTGCATACACCAGGGGAGGAATAGTCAATCCACGCAAAGCCTCCACCAGAATGCTCTGTACAAGCCAAGAGTGATCGCAAGACCAGCTGTAATGAATCTTATATTCATCTGAAGTTTATAGCAGTGATTAAACTGCCAAAATCCCATGCCGGAAGATCAGGGCCCAAAACAGAGACAGGAACAATACAGAGTAAGCCTAAGTGGTGATTCAAATTATATCCACCCATCCATCGTCCAATCATTTATCTAGTCAGGGCCACAGGAATCTTGGAGCCCTTCCCAAGACAGGGGACACCCTGGACAGGATGTCAGTCCATCCTCAGACGCACACATGCAACCACACACAACAAGCAAGTAAGAGACATAAGTTCACCTAATGACACGTCCTCACCTGGCGGGAAGGAACTGGATTACCCAGAGGATACCCATGCAACACATGAAGATGAGAACTACACATGCAGAGCGACATGGACAGGATTCACACCCCCAGTACTGCAGGAGAGAGTATCTGTGAAACTTATATATGTAAAGGGCAAACAAATAAACCATGTAATAAATCTGGGGCCTGTATCACAAAGCAGGAATTCTTGTTTAGTTAGATAGTCTGGGCTAAATGTAAGTGAACAAAGAGAAAGTGCAATTAAACTGGGGTACCTTAAATCCAACAAGTTATCATACTAAGCGAGTAGCCCTGCTTTGATATACAGGCTCCAGGTCAAAGAAAAACATGGCGGAGAGACCTACACGTCAATGTACCTGAGTGCAACACAGAGACACACAAGCAAACCATCCCACAGCAAGAGACCACAAACGCCATAATAATTCCAAAGAGAAATCAGTATCCTTACGCAACAGCTTAGCCTCACTCTCTAGACCTGCTCATACCACAGGATAAGTCAATATTTAATTCTTCCACCACCAGCCCATGCTGATGATTAACGCCATTTATGCTACCTTTCCGGAATGCTCCGTGACCTTTCGTAGCGATAATCTATCATGGTGTCCAATGACTTCGGATAAAAGAGGTTGCGAAATAAAAAAAATATGTAAATGATAATGACTGCAAAACCACAACATGGTGTCAGTCTGTGGAAAGAATCCGACAGGTGAGAAGATTCCTGAGAGATCCATATTCTAAAACTTTTTTTAAAGTTTTTATAGGAATGTGGATCCAGTACCTAAGTGAAGATATCCACCTAAAGCTGGGGGGTACACAGCTTCTAAATAATTTTAAAGAAAAATCTTAGATATCTTAATAACAAATAAACCATTACTTTATGTTAAATATGGCTACCTTCTACTGTCTTAATCCTTAACTGAAGCTGTCACAGGCAGGTTTTGGTCTTGCATCATAGTTCATCACCATGTCATGGTAACCATGCGATTTGAGATCATTTTCATGCTTCAAAACCAAAAGGAAACAAAAGACTCCTGCGATATGAATTGCTTGACAGACAGTGAAAGGCTGGTGTTATCTGCTCCCTGGCAATGAAAATAAAAACACAGGAAGGTGAAGAGGCTGCCACAAGCGCTCATTTCGGGGCATTGTTCCGAGCTTGCTGACATACCACAGCCTGTCCTGTCAGGCCAAGCTGACCATAGCCTCCCCAGCACGGTAGCTTTTGGGCTCCAAACCCAGCAATGACGGCTAAGGGTGGGAGAGAGGACCCAGCCACCACACACACCGTGTAAATGACCCACTTGAGTAGGCTAGTTTAAAGCATCAGGTGCTGAAATATTAATGCCGTCCTCTGCGGGCTCCCGCCTGCTCCTCATAGCCAGTTGGCCAAGTGGCACCGTTCCGAAGGATGGTGAATTTTTTTATTTTTTAAATTTTCAACTCCATGATTGACTGATCAATTGAAGATATTTTTAAATGAAGTCCTCGTGAGCTTAAGAGCTGTGGGTACAAACGGACTCGTCCCGCACAGGGACCCTCCGGAAAAAAGAAGCTGTTTAATTAGGCAGGCATGCCGCAAATCCACTCGCTCTGACCCGTGATTCCTGGCCACAGCCCCTGCAGATGTCAATCACAGCCACTTCACGGGTGCTCAAAATACCCATCTGATACCGGGTGCTGAACCCTCAGTGGGGCTGGGGGGTGTCTGGCCACAATCACCAAGCATGATCTCAGGGCGGTGACGACTGTGTGAGTGAGGTGACAGCGCGGCGGAGTGTACCCCGTGAGAAAACATGTGGGGCTGTTTTTGTTTCTCCGGGTGTTGTGCAAAAAAAAAAAAAGTAGAAAATGCAAGAGGCTGAACACCTGAAGAGGAAAATGTTTTCTTTTAAACGAAGCATGAATGCATCAGCGCTGCCACTGAGCCCCGACAAAGGCGTCATGTGAGAATGTAACCCTGAATGGAGGCGTAACCGAGAGCACCGCGCTGCTGACGCACCTTGTCCCCCCTGCCGTTATTCAGGCCCACGCCGAGACCCGAGAGCTTGCCCTCCATGCCCTGTGGGTGGTGCTGCAGTTGCTCCCTCTGGATCTGCTCCCGGATCTTGCGGGCCTCTTGGATTGCCTTCATCACGGCGTCCTGGTCCGCAAACAGCGCCGTGGAGTTCAGGCTGGACAGGATGTCTGCGGGTGAAGAGATGCACTCATGCATTTGCAGTCAGCCACCCCGTCCCCTCAGCCATCTTTTGTTTGGTGGGGGTTTGCAAACAGTCTTTTTTTTTTTGGCTTAACTATGGGGTGGGAATTTATTTTATCATTAAAGAATGATAACATGAAGAAACATGTCTGTCATGAAATTATCAGATCAGACAGAGGTTAAGCCAGGTAACAGATCATAAGAGGGAGATGAAGTCCGCCATCTTCTTCTTTCTGAGAGGCGAGAAGAAAAGCCCAAATGTGGCCTAGCTCACACTCTCTTTTTCTAGGTTAAGATGCTGTCCCATAAACAGATCCTAGGGGCTGCATAAAATGCCTAAACGCAGTGGTAAAACACAGGGTATCTTTAACTGGCATTATATGAATAAAACACGCACATAAATCACAGATGATGAAACCGACACAAAAGGTTTAATGATATAATAAGAGGGGGCACGCAGGCTCCACATCGCAAATCTGTCATCAGGACGCTGTGTGAGAGAGTGACTCATTGGAGGAAACGTTGCCATTTCCCATTGGAGCTTGAAGGTTTTCAGCCTGTCATGGTTGAGGGATCGGAGACCACTCTCAGTATCCTGAATTAGTTAGTGAAAAGGGCTACAGCTCCCAATTACTGACAAAACGCTCTAATCATGTACCTGGCACACGTGGAGGTGTGTGCGTGTTCGTATAACATACATTTGGAGACCAAAATGTTCTCAAAGTCACACTGAAACCTGACACTTCCGTTCTTTTGGGGACATTTGGTCAACAAATTGGTCAAGGTTGGCCAATTGGTCAAGGTCCCCATTTGGATAACCTCAATGTTAGAAAAATCTCAAAAGTCAAACCAGAAGTCTTGTTGGTTACTTATGGTTAAGGTTAGGGCTGGGTAGGGGTTAAGGGTGCCATGACTGGGATTAGGGTTTTCCCACAGCAATGAATGGAAGGTCCCCATTTAGATAGGTATGCGGGTATGTGTGTGTGCGCATGGGCACGCATGCAAGCATTCTGTGTGGCATTAGAGCAGATCTGATTAATACACCCAGAGACGTGCATCAAGGAGTCTTTGTGTGTCTGCACGCGAGGCGGGCCCTTACCCAGGGAGGACCCCCGGCCCAGACTGGCCCCGATGGGGCTGGGGATGCCGGTCTTAGCAGAGAGGCCGGTGGGGCTGCCCTTGCTGCCTGCAAACAGGTGGTGCGTCGGGGACGTCGGCGACTTGACTGACTCGGCTGTCTTGGGCCTGGAGGAGAGGTTCAGGGGCTGCGTCCCTTCGTCCTGCAGGGATTGGAGGGCAGACATGAATGAAAGGCAATTACCATGACAGACAATGTGGCCTGCAGACAGCACTCAGTGGGCTAATTACACTCCCACAGCGTGCTGCGCGCTCACCTAAACCGCCGTGCTGCGTGCGGCCCGGAAACTCACCCGCTTCTTTGTTTGAAACAGATGCAGCTCTATCGCTTTCCCCTATTATCTGACAATGTGTTTTAACAAGTCAATGTAACACAATATAAACAAACTCATCTAATTACTTGTTCATCGCTAATTAAATATATTAACCTTCCACTTAAATTACTTTCCAGTTAGTAAATATAGCATTGCTGCAGCATTTGAAATGTTTAACAAAGTAAGTTGCATATCGTAGGACGGTGGATATTCTGCAGAAAACAAAACAGAAACGCAAAATTGCAAGAATTCCGTTTCATCATAGAAATTATGAAGTAAATGGAAATTGGAATGGCACGTGTGGCATGAGGAGAGCACTTTTGGCCATTCAGCACTAAGCTGCTTGTGTGTACGTGAGGTGTGTTTCCACTTGACCGCTTTGAGGTTTCTCATCAGAATTGGCCAAGTGCAAGGCAGCAAGGCGTTATTAATCCTGATGGTATATACAGTGTGTGTCCCCCAGGGCACCACACTGGGGACCCAGAGGATGGGGAAGGGGGCGGGACTCTCTCTCTAGAGGAACTAAAAACTTATGAATTGCAATGAATAACACTGCTGACAGGGATGCCGGAGTCGGCTTAACAAGTATTTCTTCCAATTTCCTGCCCCTGGCCTGGAGTGACCATGAGCACAGTGTGTGTGTATATATATATATATATATATATATATATATACACAGTATATATACAGTACATATACAGTATATGTATATATATCCATCCATCCATCCATTTTCCAACCCGCTTATCCTGGTCAGGGTCGCGGGGGGTCCGGAGCCTATCCCGGAA
>JAODKL010000009.1:23045275-23059852 GCA_026780765.1 Petrocephalus schoutedeni
CTTGCGTAAGTGTGTCCCCAATCATGATGAGCTGCGCATGCGTAAGTGTGTCCCCAATCATGATGAGCTGCGCATGCGTAAGTGTGTCCCCAATCATGCTGAGCTGCGCTTGCGTAAGTGTGTCCCCAATCATGATGAGCTGCGCATGCGTAAGTGTGTCCCCAATCATGATGAGCTGCGCATGCATAAGTGTCCCCAATCATGAAGCAGTATTGTTTGGCCTGCCTGTGAACTACACTTGAAATGATTTCTTTACATATACGGTAGGCGGTTAAATGACACGTATTGTCCCCTGTGCATAGCAGTATTACAAACAATACTAAAAAGGGTCAGATTCACCCCCCAGCCTCCTTAGCTAATCCTGTTGCCCACCCAAAATTTCAGTGCTGGGCCTGTTTCAAATGTGGCCAGTATCGTAGAGTAAGAAAAAATTATATTATATCCAAGCCCACTGGCTAAAAGAATTTTTTTTAATTTGTTATGGCTCCATTCGTTGGCAAAAAGGCAATGTGGCCTCATCACAGGGGCAATTGGAACATGCTAGCAGTGAGAGTTGCCCTGCCAGTTAATGACTACCCTTTTAATTTAATCCCATACACATGACTGTATCTGTAAATGCATCTCACAGTATCAAGACCTAAAGAGACAGTTAATGTTGTTAGGGGACTAGTGCTATACCACGGTAAAGGTCTTGAATGGTTTTAAAGGCCTTTGTCTTAATTACTAATAATAATCGTCACTTCTTTTGTGTACAGGTGCTCACCAACTCAGACAACAGAAAAACAAAAAATGTGCCAAAAATCTCCATTTCTGTGTGCTTTGAACATTGATATCATGTCATGTGACATTATAGTAAAACTGCCCATATATTATTGACCAGAGCGGAATCTTGCCCAAAGAGCTGAGATGGATGTAAGCAGAGCAAGAAGCATTGGACCATAACTTCATGTGGAATGGAGTGATCTTCCCTGTTACAGTGTGGTTGACATACCTTGACTTGTGTTATAGGACTAGAGGACCTTTTTTCACTTTTCAGGCCAGTGGGCGAGACAGGCCCCGTTGAGTTGGGTGGCTGTGGGAGCGAGGGCATCTTGGCTCCCGGGGAGATCTGCATGCTGGCCAGCTGGGCAGCGTACAGTTGCTGTGAGTAAGGAAAACAAGAATTAGCATCTAGACCTAGCCAGTTTGCTGTGTCACTAAAATCACAAATAGGAGATCCTCAACGCGGGCGACAGAAGACAGAGGAAGCATTTACCATTTACATAAAAGTCAAAAGTATGTATGTAATGTATGTTCAGTATTATTACTTTAGAGTTACAAGACAGTACTGCTGTGGAAAGAGTCCAGACAGCATTAATCAAGTTGTAGTGAAGGCAACACAACATAGGAAACATACGAAACATTAACGAGTGGAAACTGAATGTTCTACTTCTCATCTCTAGCTTTTAATTTATGAATTCAGAAAATAGCTTTAGCATGCCTGAACAACAGAGTCAACCAGTATTCTATGGGCTACAGAACTGTTGCTCTCCAACATACCCATCACTACTAGTTTTGATACCCCAGCACAATGTTATCTGGGGTGGTGTACTTTCAAGGCGGGTTATAAAGAAGGATGATAGTGTTTTGCTTTTTTCTGCCTCCTCTGGGAGGGAGAAGTGTCTCTTAGGCTGGCTGTACTTCTTTAAACCTTTGGTGCTTATTGATTGGCAAATTTTCCTCCTAGTAGGGAAGAAGCAGGTGTCAGAATCTGCGAGCTGCCCATTCATGCCATTTCCTGTGAGTGGGCTCCGAATGCGGCTTATTTAGAAAGCGATGCCTGCAGAATACGCCCATTGTCTGCTTAGTGAGCATTCTCTGTACTTTCAGCAGGTTAGTCAGCTGGACAGAGCAGATCATTTTAGTAAGAATCTCACTTAATGTGGACAGCCAGGCAAACCGTTTAAACAAATGAGAGTTTTACACGGCAAACAATGTTTTTTTCAGTAAGGTATTTATTATCTTTTCTAATTTCTGTTAGGGGAATGCATGCTGCAAATGTCTAAGATCTCTATTAATCCCGACTTGTTTTTTTCTGCTTTTGGATTTTATAACTCGACTCGATTAAGTTTTTAATACAACAATACAAAGTGTCACCCTTATCTCAGCAGGGCTGGGGAGAATCAGCAGACCACACTTTGTTGTCCCCGAGTTCTGTGAACAGCAGTCCCATGATGTAAACATGCATTTCTGCTCTGCGAAACTTTATCTCCCTTCCATTAGGACTGCACAAAAGCACCATTCTTGTGAGAGACCTGGAGCGACCCAAGACCCATCAGCAGTGGAAACAACAGCCCGATTAGGTTCCCACAGCGATAACTGAGGGCCTCTGAGATCATACAGATGCCCATTTGTTGTGGGACGAGCAGGCAAAAAAAGGAGGGAATTACTTGTAGAAATCCCGAAAGTGCAGAAGTCTTTTGTGAGTGTGGAAAAGGAAAGCATTTGAGGGTTACGTGTAAGCATGCAAAAACATCCTTACGTTCCTCCAGGCTACTTGTGAGGGCTAGTCTGTTGGACAGATGTTTGCTGAAGTCACTGCAAATGGCTGAGAATGCTGACCTTGTGGGCAGAACTTTATTGTTCCGGAAAAACTGAATAAATGAGCGTCGGTCCAAATTAGAGACTGTGAGCCAGTCTTTTGTGATGAACAGTTAATGGGTCACAGCTTAGGAAGAATCACTGGCCTTACTGTTCCTTACTGTTCTGCCACGCAGTGTTCCTTACCCTTCCATCATAGTGTTCCTTACTGTTGTGCCATGCAGTGTTCCTTACTCTTCCATCATAGTGTTCCTTACTGTTCTGCCATGCAGTGTTCCTTACTCTTCCATCATAGTGTTCCTTACTGTTCTGCCATGCAGTGTTCCTTACCCTTCCATCATAGTGTTCCTTACTGTTCTGCCATGCAGTGTTCCTTACCCTTCCATCATAGTGTTCCTTACTGTCAATCATGCAGTTTTCCTTACTGTCTAACCATCCAACATTGCGTACTGTCCCACCATGTAGTGTCCCTTACTGTACCGCATCCCATACAGACATGCATCAACATAACGGCTGCTGCTGTGGCATTACAGCTACAATACAGAACTCCATATGGGGGGGAGGGGGGTGACCACAGAGGAACAGTACACTCACGGCCACAATGAGTAAGTTTAAGGCCCTGAGCCTTGGAGTACCTGTAGCACCTTACTGAGAGATGTCTGCCAGCTTCACAGCAGACGCCCACACCCCCACACACACAGATCATCAACCCACCTTGTTTACGGCCCCTGCAAATAGAGGTCACAGAGGGTGAGGTATCTGGGTGAGGCTGAAGATCAGCCAGCTAAACAGGTACAAGGACAAACTGAGCCCCATGTCTCCTATCCATAAGGCCTGTCCCTCTCGACCTTGTCTGACAGGCCAAAACACCACCGTTTTGAACAAGGACACCTTATAAGGGTGCTACACCAAGAGGCTTTCGCTGTAAGTCTATGTGTGTGCGTAAAGAACCCTATAAACACCAGAATTGTACCCTTTTAGCTACAAGTTGTGATTTAACTAACGTTTTTTTCTGAAATAAATCATCTGAGCTAGGGAAAAGTCACCTTCCCCTTTGACCTTGTTGACTTGACTCAATGAAATCGCAAAATGACCTACCCAATGACAGGGTCCCTGGAGACCGTGCTCTTTCAGCCGAATCACAGGGACACCAACCAATAGCTATCACAGCATTCACACACAGGCACAAATACAGACACCTAGACACTCACAAAGCACATGCAGCAAATCTAACCCCCCTCACTACTCCTATATGTGTGGTGCTGTGCCCTCGGGGGCATTTCTCTTCTTGCATGTACTATAGACTCTCCCTGGATGGATTCTGTACTAGGCACCAAAAGCTGTAGTAACACCACTATCTATTCAAGCACTAAATGACTTGCTGTGACAATGCTCAGATAGGCAGAAAGACTTGAGAAAATGGGTGTTTTCCCATGTCATCTGTGCAGCAGAACCCCCCCCCCACACACACACACACACACACACCATCATCTCTCGCAGTGAGGCCAGCCCCGTTGTCCTACTCCTGGCCATTTGATTGCCGCGGGCTTCATAACAGTACGGCTTGACCTTAGGTCAGCACGTTAGCCTCTGGTAATTAAAAGCAACCCCTCTGGAGGCAGCAAAGGTTAAACTGGGAAGTTCACTGTTCTGCCTCCGACGACGTTCTTTCGGAATTACACCCTTCAGTCATAAGGTGCTGCCGGGACACTTCACGGTGCGATTTTTCAAACAGTGTTGCAAGGTAAGCACCATGCAGCCAGTGCTGCAAAAAAAACGCAGAGGAGGCTGCCTTAATTTCATCAGGCAGTGCAATTCCATTGGGCGCCTCACTGTTATGTAGTTTGACAGACGTTTAGCTGGCAGCTTGAGTGCATTGAAAGGCGGCGGCCCCCGGAAGCCCGTAGCCCTGCCTCACCGTCGCGGAGATGGCTCTGCCCCCAACATTCTCCAGGAAAAAAGGCCAATTCCAGCATCGCATTCGCTGAAGGGCAAGGGGACAGATGCTGCAGAACACAACAACAGATTTGGGGAGCGTGTGGATGGCCCTTCTGCTTCCAGCCATAATGGCACCCCACCCACCCTCCCCAACAGAAAGCAGCCTCTCAGCCATACTGATTGGCCTGGTGGCTCCAGCAAGCGCCAGCCCCAAACAAGACAGTGTCTAACGTGGTGAAGGACGTGGATGTCAGAAGTCCCCCCAAGGCTGCCAGTACCTCCAAGATTCTTTCTTTTCGCTTTTCTAAGGAGCCGTCCTGCTCCTGCCACAGGCAGGCCCAGATGCCAGGAGAGACATGCCTGCACCCCCAAACCCTTTTCCCCGGGACAGCGTGCTCTCCCGCCAGCCGCTCACTGCTCCGGACAGATGGATTCTGGGTCATCAGAGGGGGGAAGGTACCGCACTCCCTGAAAGACATCTGGGCTGAGCACTCCACCCGGGCCCGCCGTCCCGGCCCGACCCCGTGGCCGAGCCATACTTCACTGCCGGGCCAGACAGCACACGTGCGGTGCGAGGCCTCCCCTTCCCGTGTACCTGGGCCTCCGTCCATCTGTCCCTCAGCTCGCTCTGCGCACAGACCATCCGTCCAGCTGCCCGCCTAAATACCCATCTGTCCGCTTCATTATTTACTGTAAATGATCTGCCGGCGGTGCTGGGCCACAGCGAAGCCGAAACCTGCCGCTTCCTCTACGCTGCCCAGCGATGCAAACATCTGCTCTGCCGCTTTTCATCTCTTTATAGCTCAGCAGTCATGGCACCGCATTTGCCAGTAAAAGTGGAAACCCCGAACGCCCACGTATCTGAGGTTGAAAGAAAGAAAATAAAACAGAAATGGCAGACAATGGTAACACAAGGTCACCCTGGGTCCCCGTCTGAGGCCAAGGACCTCAAGTCACTGGAGCTCCTCTCTCCCTCCCCACTCGTACAGAAGCGGTTTTCAGAGCGTCTCTCTGGAGGGGCTTCCAGCGCCCATGACGTCTGTTGATCACACTGAAGCTGGACGAGCTTCATCGCGAGCTCTAAGAGTTGCCGTTCTCAGAATGATGGGCAGTAATTGTGGCCTGGCAATCGGGTCGAGCCAATTTCGCCCAGAGTAAGCAGCCGCCGGGTCTCAATGTGCTTCTGCTTGGCGTGTTACTGCCGGGACGGCGGGGGGCACAGATGTTCCGTTTTAGCCTGTGACTCTTACTTAAAAAAAGGTCCGTCTCTGATTATTAAAAGCAGACATTTCTCCGAATTTTGTTTACGTTTCATATAGAGCTCGGGTGCTTAACGGGCCGGCCTTATGCGAGGACCACTGTGATGTGGAAAGAGGAGAGGGGTCACATGATTGGAGTGCATACTCCGCCTCGTAGTATACTTTTATTTAATTACTGCAAACGGACAGTGCCGTTGCCTGACTCTAATTAGATTAAATGATTCACAATGTGTCATTCCCAATCCGGGACATAATGTTTGGTGTCACTAGGTACAGCAGCCAGGCCAATTTTCCCGACAGTTTGGCTGTGGCTGTGCACTCCGATGGAGATGGAGTGGTTTCAGATGACGATATCGTCTCCCACCCGGGTTGGCTTATCCCAGCCCGGCGTGAGGGCTAATGAAAAGAGGCATTCTGGCCTTTTTTTCTGCTCATGACTCGTGGGCCGGGAACAATTTGTCAGGGAGACGCTGAGTGGAATTACTCTCAGTGCAGAACTGCCGGCGACAGCCGGCGAGAGCCGCCAAGGACCCACAGTGACGGGCAAATCGCGCTCGGCTCCAACGCACTTCCTGTCCAGCGTCACCTCAAGCGGTCGGGTTAAAACCTTTTTCCAAGGGAGAAGCGAGAACTTTCTGCACCTATTGTAGATTACTATGGAAACATGCATGCATTGTGGGTAATCAATCCATCTTCCAACCACTTATCCTAGGAGGAGTCATGGGGGATTGGAGTCAATCAAAGGCAGCACAGGGCAGAATGCCGGGGAGCGCCGTGGGCAGGATGCCAGTCCATCACAGGGGTGCACATCATGAGTAAAGAGGTCATGCCCTCGGCCTGTTGTAGGTAACCCATGTGACATGGGGAGAACCTACAAATTCCACAAACGGAGCATAAGTGGTTTTCAAAACCTCAATCCTGAAAAAGTGGGGCAATAGAGTGTTACCCATTGAGCCACCCATACACAAAGCAGGTATATGACCTTAAAATGATTCTGTGAAGGGCTGCTATCAAAGGGGGGTATGTTTGCCAGAGGCAGTGGCCTGTTGGACCAAACTGTAGAAACTCGCAGAATTATGACAGGAGAGGCCAAATTTCCCCCGAAACATCTGCAGAAAACTGCATGATGTAAAACACTTAAATTTATATATATGACTTCTGAGTGGAAAAGATGTTTTTCTTTCTGGCAAGAGATGAAAGGTAGAAGTAGAAGTGATATAAACAAAAGGGTGACACACGTCAGCAAACATCAGAGAGTTCACACATAGCCATCAGTCACTGCTCCTAACTTCCTTTGTAATAATTGTTTTTCTGACTCATCCTGTGGTAAACAGGATAAACAGAAATTATTATTAATGTCCCCAACAAGGAGAACATATCCATGGCCTATCTCCATAACCCAGCAGAGGGTTGTGCTATACCTGGAGCCTAAACAAACAAGGACTCACCCGGCCTCTGAGGGCTGTGGGGCAAATACCGAGGGGGCATTTAAATACTTCCCTTTGTCTCCACAGGGACAAAACCAGACCCCTTAACCTACGTCAAGAGCTGGCCACTGTTTTTCGGGAGTCTTCCTACTTCATGACTCCAGCGGCAGGATTTTCATTCCTCCAAGGACATGCAGAGGCATGTCATGGCCCTCCCAAGCCTCCGCATGGCCGCGCGGTAATGGTGACCCTCCTGGCATCAGCCAAGGGCGCTGCTGGGACTTGCCAAGACTCATTTATGCCAATGGCGATAAGCTCCACAGGACAAATTGTGCAAATGTATTGGTGAGGAGAAAAATGCAGAAATGTAGCACTCGTCTGCCAACACTCAGTTTTGTTTAGCAACAATTGCAGCTATCAGAGAGCTTAATGTCGATGACTCGTCGCTGCCTGTTGACAAAATAGCCCCCCCCCTCACTCCTCTTCTACCCTCTTTTGTTTCAAAAGGAGGGAGAGCCCAGGGTCCGATGGCTCGCATTTGGGATTCTTCTTCAAGTACCGAAGTTTCGGAGGAGCTTAAATATTTATGATCGGGCGGTTTCAAAAGACACCATCCATCTTCCGGCTTTGCAGGACCTGCAGGCCGCATTGGTAATTTCCCAGGCAGGCAGGCGGGGGTAATAACATTTGTGTAATTGCACCGAGGCTTTGGCCGACCATTCCCGTTTTGCATATTTGTTATGTAAATACAACTCGATGACAGTAACCGGGGAATACTTATCCCCTATTTCTAAACAAATACTAGGCAAATGCTTGCAGAGAGCTTAATAATAGCCATAATTATGATGACAGCGAGATGGGTGGAGGGAGAAATGGAGATAATCAGAGTTATTAGACAGTACCACTTGAAGTTCATGATGCACCGGGCACTGGTTTCTGGGTGGCAAAGGGCTTATACACATTTGAAATCTTCCTACATACCACTTCATGTTCCTGTCATTTCCTCCCAATCACCTAGATATTCAAATATCCCAATGAGTAAAAAAAATGCTCTCAGGTGTCCAGATAATTCCCCTAAGCTTAAACCTAGCAAAACACTGTAGATAAGGATGCAGATCGGTGATTTCATACCAATAACTAAATAAAAAGCAGCATTCAGAGGGCCTGCTAAGTACTTAAGCCAGAACGATTAAAGTAATATTCTAAGTTGTTACAATTATCATTATTATTGAACTATTTTGTTGTAGGAAAATTTAGTGGAATTTTAGAGGCAAATGGTGTTTTACAGGGGTTATGTCTATTAGAAGGGTGTTGAAGGTGACATCAATTCAGCGCACAGTCCTCGGCCCCATGGCTCCCAAGCCACCCTTTCTCTCACTCTCACCTGCAGCTGGAGCGGGTTTAGTCCAGACGCGGCGGCTGCCATCGTCGACGGGATGAACTGCACAGGGTAGTTCTCACCTGTGGGAGTGAGGAGGCGGAGGGGGGGCGGGGGGTGTGAGAACAATGCACACAGGTTGAGACAATGAGCAGCCCAGCGGCATTCAGGTGAGCCCAAATAAGGCACGCCCACCCCCCCCCCCCAAACGCCCCACCTTGCAGCCTGCGTTTCTGCTCTTGCAGAGGGGTGCAGCTTGGATCACTTTCACTACTCAGACATAGACTAAGGAGGAGGTGCAGAGCAACCTTAAACATCTCCTGACCCATTTCCCAGTGCTGATGGAGTATAGCGTGAGAAGGTGTTCAGGCTCCAAGCAATAGTCCATACTTCCCATGATGAATGTACATCCCGTGATATCGTGTGACATCTCTGCCGGTGGCATCCCTCTCTCTGTGTGAAGGGGCTTTTAAATGTGACCGATATAAGGGCTATTCTACAGGAGTGCTGGTCCCTCTCCGCCACTGAGAACACGGGTAGGTATCTGGGGGTGCCAGCATGAAAGTCTGCTTCTACTGCCAGAGGAGTTCACTGTTCAATAAAGGCAACCCTAACCCTACTGGATGGATGTACTGTAGCCGTGAGGTGTGGCGTGGTCCACAAGGCACTAGGTGGGGCCCCCCTTCCGGGAACTTGTACTTTTGCCCAAATCCCAGGAGCTGGTGCTTTCCGAGGCCGACCAGCATTTACAGCATTTGCCATGTGCCTAAGCTGAGTGAACATGGAGAATAAAGTCATGACATCCCCTACGCAAACCCCCAGCCTTATAATTTCAAATATTCCATGCCAAAACAATATGAATTCTTTTCTTATTTGCAGACTAAGCTCAACAAGAAAGAGTGTTGCTTTAAAAATCATCAAATACCGTTTCTTCTGCAGCTTCATAAAAGTGTAGAAAAGAGGCACAGAAAACAGCATCACAAGGGCCTCCCTCTTGTTAAGGGCTAATAACAGATTTTCCTTCCTAGGACAGTGAGCAGGGGGAGCGGCTCTCAGTCTCTGACAAGCCTCGTCAACTTTCCGGGACACCACTGCATCCCTAAATCAGGGTGGGACACTGCAAACTCAAAAAATCACTGCAGGAAAAGACAAGTGCTTTTTCCTGGTGCTAAATCAGCCATAATTACTTCATCAGTTTTTCAGCACATTTATCATTTACTGAATTAGTTGTTTTTATCAGACCTTTCGGTTCCAGACCCAGCTGACACTGCGAAGCGGCTCTATAATCTAAGTATGAAAACGTAGCAGTGTAGCTGATAGCCTAGAAGGAGGCCTATGGTGGTCTGGTCATTGCAGGGGCATGGCGGTGGGGGGTGGGCGAGAGGCCCCCGGCAGCCCCATGGAGTCGCCATCTCCGGGCGCGTGTTTGTCTGTACTGCAGCAGGCAGGTCATTGAGCACAGCGTGGGCAGGGGCAGATAGCCCCATCTCAGCACGGCGGGGGGCGCAGATGCCCAGCTGCTCCTCGGCACATGTCACGGGGGCGTTAACGCACGCAAACCAGGAGACGCCATTTCATACATAAGCTGGCTACAGAGACCACCTTGCTAGATGGGGGGGGGGTGCCGCCGGCACACAAAATAAGGAGTGAGAAAGCACCACAGTGAAGGCCATGAATTGTTTAAGGCATCACTTCCCCTCATCGGCTTCCCGCTCCCCCGTGAGCTCATGAATAAGGCATGCTCTCGACACGGGGCAGCCCTCGCCGGGGGTTTCATAAAAGCCCCCTTATTTGTATTAAAACATTTGCCTTGTCAAACGCTTCCAGGCATATGACTTGTAGAAGGATCCCATCAGGCGCAGTGTCCCGGGCCCTCTCGCCGATACGCTCGCCAATAGGTGCCGTCCTCTCCGTATGCTTCCGCTATGGCGCTCATTCGTTAGCTTAGCCGCCACTCAGCACCGCGCCATGTGGCCGCGGCTCCTGGCCCCTCCCCTTTCTTCGTTCTCCCATTCCTTCCTTCTAGCTTTCAGTGAGCTTCTCAAAGCACCAGGACCAAAGGCTTGGCACATACCTGGTACTTACTCCAGTTTAGACATCATCAAATCTCTCCCCTTTAACAAGGTATCACCTGTGTGGGCATTGTTCTGGTGAAGAGACAGCAGAATGGGGGGGTGGGGGCGGTTCCCCTGTTGTTGATGAGTGCTCTGGGGCAGGAATCTGCAAGGATTTTTAATTACAGAAAGCTGAGAAGGACACCTCTCTAATTCTCCTCAAGAATAAGGAACCTGGATCGACGCTTTGGGCTCTGAGCCTGGCAGGGAGTCAATAGGCATGTTATAGCAATTATTTTAATTTTTTTCTCCCAGATTTGTTTTGGGATTTGGAATGCTTGCGTGAGGAGCACAGAGGCCGCTGGCATGCTGTAACAGGCGCGGGGAGGCAGGTGGGGGGTGCAGGGCCAAGCGGCCCCATCGGCACAGTCCCATACCTGTGCGTCCAGAGCCGTGGATCATGGCACCAAACAGAAACAGGCTGGACCAATTCTGAGAAGATTACAATATATTTCCATATTGAAATATCCCTCTGGATAAACAATATCCGCCTGACTGGGAAATCGTGGAACATGGTTCCCTCACAGTGATCCATGGAGGTGGGAACTGTTAAGTGTTCTGGTTCCCTGTCGGAGCTGCTGGGTTAACAAATACGTAATAGCAGCAAAGAAAAAGAAGATTAAAAAAGGAGTAATCAGACCAAGTGGACACCATTGTGGAAATAATGCGAGCCCCTGGAAAATGGGGAAGCTTGTAAACCTGTGTGCTTTGTGACAGATGTGTTTACTCTCGCCTGTGCTCTGGGCCCGTCTACCCGTACCCGTACTAATACCACAGGTTTACAGAACTGAGCTGGGACAAGCCTGAAGTATGACGTGGCCTGGTCAGCCTGGCTGGAGCTGCCCTCTGGCTGCAACGTGCGTGAGCAGGGATTCCGAAAGCTCCCCTGACACCACGACCCCGAGATCTGCTATGGCAGGGAGGGATCTAAGACACAGCAAGTTTAGACACTACACTTCTGGCAAAAGTGCTTAATGCACACCCAGTGGCATGAGGTCTCAGGGTGGAAAAAGACCAACCGACCCAACCAGGAAACCAAACCCTGAAGCATGATGTGCCCACAAGGGGCTAAAGGAGAGGTTACCTGGCTTATAGGTGATACCAGGAGGGAAGAGGAATCCTTGCTGGGCTGCTGCTGCTGCAGCCAGCGTGCGCTGGTCGTGCGGGAAAAAGGGGATCATGAGTGGAGGCATGTGACCCTGGACCTGCCAATGGCAAGAGAGCAGAAATCAGACATGGACCAAACACATTCATCCCAGCCCCCTCCATCCCAAACCCCCGATGATCCCCGCCGATCTCGTATGATCACATCAAAGAGGGTTTCCGTCGCCACTTATCCACTGTGCCTGAAGGTGGCAGCAGTCCCACCCTGAGCAAAAGATCTGGGTGACATCATTGGACCTTAAAAGTCTGAGGCACAGCCTAGGTCTCTAGGAGGGCAGCAGGGCAAGAAGCATTTTGCGAAGGAAACGGGGGTCTTGTCTTCTCTGATCATCTTTGTGAGAAGGTCGCAACCTCGCGATGACAACGACAGTATGTCCTCACGTTAGCCTAAAGGCGCAGACGTGGTGGGGTGCAGCCAACGCACGAAATGCTCCAGATGCACGTGTTCTCAGGAAGCTGACGGAGGGTGCCGCTGTTAATCAAAGCGAATAATCGCTGGCATACAAACACATACAGCCAATAGGGCAACACTACTGGAACCAAGGATAGATTAACACAGGGAGTCAAACCTAGGTGACATACGGGCCGCGTGTTGACATGGCAGGGGGCGGGTGGGGGGCGGGGGAGCAGGGAATTTAGACAGGCGTCTGTAACACCGACTGACAGATATAGGCTGGTTTAGAATTCAGATCTCTGTTTAATATTTTTCGAAGATCATTTATGAAGATAATAAAAAGGCAGGCCAGCCAGTGATTTACAGCACCTGTTTCCAGCAGAGCAAAAACTGGAAGGAGCCCAGAGGACCTCGTCCATTTCAGATATTTCATTTTAACATCCTCTGCCATACCACACAGACGGCGGCCCATATATTAGCCCTAAAACTGTCTCCACGTTCCCCGGCTGGCACGATTAACCTTCAGCTTAAAGCGGGTTCTGCTGTTCTAATGCGGTGTTACAAGAACCTTCAGCGTTAAGACCGGCTCACCAGACGGAAAAGACATCGCACTATATTTCTGTGTAACATACATGGCAGTGGGGGGGGGGGGGGGACGGGAAAAGGTACCAAGTGCCTCTGAGCTCTGGCTATGTTGGGAGTTAAAACAGGTCCCAAATCAGTTAAAACACCGTCAGCTCCTTTCCTGACAGGGTCCAGAAAATGCTGCCATGTGTCAATCTGTTCACGAGTCTGGGGGAGTTCTGTTCTGGAGACGGGTTAATAAAGGTCATCTGCGGAAATAAACACTTTACAGTATGTACCTTCATTCGTTCCTTGGTAACACAGAGCCTATGTGCAATTATTGCTGTGGCATCGGGGCATGAAATCAAATCTCTGTGAGCTGTCATTTCACTCCCGATTATAGATGAGGTAAGCCAGCCCATAATATCCATCTTCTGCCCCCCCCCCCCCCCCCCTCCACAGTCAGAACAGCTCAACTGGTCTAATCCCTCTCCGCACACAAGCCCCTAAGACCACTCTATTGACTGGTCCAGAGGTGAGCTGCAGGGAAGCACCTACTCTTTTTTTTTCATCCTCCGAGCTTTTAAAGACACAGGCAACTATTTTTGAACCAAAGCCCGGTAGCTTCCGTGACATCCTTGCTAAGATCTGAGCGGATGGCAGGAAGTGTCTGAGACTCCGCAGCGCTGCGATCTGTCTCGAGCAATCGATCATAGAATATTAAAAAAAAGTATAATAAAATAAATAAATTGTTTGTTGATTCACACTAACCCGGGAGCGCATTTTTAAATAGTTAGAAAATTGCTTTCTAAATGAATTCATTATATCTGAGCAAGAACTGAAAGGGCGCCAGTAATGACAGTCACCCTATTGAATATGCAGGGAGTAGAAATAAATAAATATATTTTTCAAAAAAGAAATGCTGCAGAGTGCGTCGTGAGGAAATGAACAGCATTCATGCCACATGCCTGAGATTTGCAGTAATGAACCCTCCGCATTAAACTTTAATCGACGCCGCTAATGTCAGTGAAAGGCAAATCAAATGTGCAGATGCTTCAAAGCGCTAGCTAATAGTCAGAGTTAGCATCCTGGGCGCTGCTTCCTGCAGCCAATGAAATGCAAGCGGGCCT
This sequence comes from Petrocephalus schoutedeni, assembly GCA_026780765.1. Lineage (NCBI taxonomy): Eukaryota > Metazoa > Chordata > Actinopteri > Osteoglossiformes > Mormyridae > Petrocephalus > Petrocephalus schoutedeni. The sequence goes on from JAODKL010000009.1 coordinate 23,059,224, forward strand.
GTGGCCTCCTGGGAAGCAGCAGCAGTCAGCTACCCCAGCGACAACTCGAGATGAAGAGGCGTTCTGTTGCCACCCAAGTGAAGCGAGGATCGTACTCTGGACAGAAAGTGACCCAAGCGACTGCCCCCCACCCCCGTTCCCCAGCCTCCTCTCACATTCTCTGGCAACCCGCCTACCCTTCCACTGGTCCCATGAGGTTCAGATGCCCGCACGTGTGCCAACCAGCTGGGTACCCGGAATATTTTAACAGGCGGGACGATCTTCAGGAGTCAGAGGAGGGAGCAGAGAGTAGCAGATGTGAGCGTGCCATCCATGCACCCCCCACTCCGGCGTAACCGCGGCCGCATTGTTGCGTGGCTCCGCCTACCCTTTGTCTTAGCGCCATTCCTCGCCATCTGCCCCAGCGCTTCATTAAAAATACACGAAGCGGCTAACTGGCCCACTAACTTACGAGGAACAGGTGCCACCGTCCATCCCATAAGACCTGCGTCCAGGACCCAGCTCCTCACACTCGAGATGGAGCATCTGCAGCAATCAGTCAAAGTGAAGCCCAGCGTGGCGGGTGGGGGGGGTGGGGCGGGCGGGGCGGGGCTGGGCGGGGGCTGCCGGGGCAGGCCGGCCAGGTGCCG
>JAODKL010000009.1:23059952-23071443 GCA_026780765.1 Petrocephalus schoutedeni
TGCCGGAGCAGGCCGGCCATGTGCCGCTCATCCCCACTCGGAAACGCATCAACCACGCATCCAGCCCGGATGCCCCCCACTACACGGCCTTCTCTTGCATATAAACCCAACATATAGGGGACAGTTTCTCTTTGGCTACAGCGCCAGGAAGCGCACTTTTAGCTGGGCATGATAGTGAACCAGGCTTTTCTCAAAAAGAGAGGGAAGAGGGGGAGAAATTAATAAAAATGAATGGCTTATGAGTTAATGTCAGGCCTAATGGCCCATAATCGGAACACCAAAGCTGATAACACAGTGGTAAACATGGCAGGTGGTCACTCTGGGACTGGGTTCTGGCAGAAGAGAGCGAGGCTGCCATGAGGAACCTGATGACCCCAAAGTACCCCCCCCCCCCACCCCCGTCTCACATTTATCTGCAAATTGAGTTTGGCCTCCTTCATCACACTATTTCTCTACCCATAAGCGATGGGAGTTGTTAAAACATGTCCGAATGTCTCTGTCACTGAGAAGATAAGGAAAGACGAGAGGAAATCTTCCCTTTGCTCCTGAATCTCACATGCCAACTCTCAGAGACTGACCATCCCCGGACTAGAAAAGGGTAAACATGCGAGTAACAGTGACCTCGCAGCCTTAACTGAACAGAACATCTGTTGATTCAGGACCACTGAGTATTATTGGCCTGCATGTGGTGTGAAACGACGGTTCCTGGAGAAGAGGACAGCCAATGGGTCCGTGATGCATGAGCCTTCTTAAGAAGGCGGTCTGTCTGTCCACGTCGCTCTGCCCACATTTCTCAGAACGGAAGCCAGGTGGATCTAATTTTACACAGGGGTTGGCAGCCCGACTGGAGAGAAGCACACTGGGTGATCGATACTGGCCATACGCAGTCTGGAACAGCTGGCACAGCCAATCCATAAGCACAGCAAATAAGCTTAAAATCAAACCGCTGCTGTGTCGCATGCATGGAACATTCCGGAAAAAAAGCGTTGAATGAGACGGTCCTCTGAGCCCTATATTCTATGCACTGCGCTGTTCTAACAAGGACGATTCATAAAACAGCCTGTCCCGTGGGACGCGTTAATCGCATATTGCGAGTCATTTGCAGGTTAACCGAGCTCCTCCGTGTCAAACCCACCACGGAGTTTGGACCTGCCATGGTGCTGCCATCAAATCCTGGAATACTCCGCCTGCACAGTGTGGCCTCAGTACACGACCTGTACCTGAATACCCCCCTTCCTAGCCCTCAGTTGTCATTGTTCATGCACTAGGACAGCAGGGAACGGCCATGGGGGCAGGCTCGATCGTCCTCGGTACACCAGGTGCCCAACAAAGGCTCTTTGTCTAGGTGCAGCTTTGACAAAACCAGGCCTTTGCCAGTCCATTCCAGCCCCCCCACCCCCACTAGCACGGCACCTTCAGAGTTTATTGGCTTCAGGAAATGGCTGCTTTAACTGACAGGTGAGAGATTAACATTTGCAGCCCTGGGAACACAATCTCCATTATGTCAGATAGGTGTTTGTGCAGCGAGCGCAGACACTCACATTACTTGTAAACGCTGCATCTAAGACCTTTGACTAAAGGGACTATCTGGACTAGACAGATGTGGCACAAACCTATTTAATGTATGTGGGCCAGGAAATCAGACGTACCCGAACCGAAGCTGGTCGAAAAGAAATAGCCAATAGACGGCTTCTTGTTCTGCTAATTCTTCACATGGTAAAGCCAGTTGTTTTGCAGGACAGCCAATGCAATGTGTTTATATTAGATGTCTAAAGATCTGAAGGCTGCCTCCTGTCCCCCAACTGAGATGGAGTTACTGAATGTGCATACCAGCAAGTTAGACCTCTGAGTGTCACTCAGGATTCACCGAGTACCTGTGCACCTTAAAGGCTACACCGATAACTCCATGTCTGAGAGCTGGACTAGGCGGAGATGTGCGGTGAAAGCTATTACAGGATCAGCCATGAGATGGAAGGACTACAGGGATGATGGAAGGACAACAGGGATGATGGAAGGACAACAGGGATGATGGAAGGACTACAGGGATGATGGAAGGACAACAGGGATGATGGAAGGACAACAGGGATGATGGAAGGACAACAGGGATGATGGAAGGACTACAGGGATTATGGAAGGACTACAGGGATGATGGAAGGACTACAGGGATGACATCTGTATCATCAATGACCAGGACAAACGCTGCAGGATTGCAGGAAATTGCCAAATCTAGAGCCCTGCGATGGGCCTGGGTTGTTCCCTGCCTTGCGCCCATAACCTCCCGGATAGGCTAAAGAGCGGTTACAGAAAACGGATGGATGGATGGATTGCATCTGGAGTCAAAATGGAGGGAAGACAAATACCTCCCCCTGAATAGGACTATATTTGTGTAGATTTAGGACCAATGCAAACTTAGGGAAGACTGTTGTAGTGCCACAAACATGCAAAATGTTATTTAAGTTTGCAAATATCTGAAGCAATTACAGTTTCTGCCGATCTCTGAAGTATCAAAGTTAAGCCTTAGGCTCTTCTCTCTTTGAGCATTTTATTTACATTATCCATATCATTTCCTGTAGGATCTACTACTCTCACTTCTGCGCTTGGTCTGATTGCTGTACTTTCCTATGTTTGCATGTTTCGTTATTATCAAGATTCTGAGTGTTAGATTTGCTGGAATTATAGCAAAGGGTCAGCGCAGGAGTTGCTGTTTGGGAGAAATTCTTAAAAATCACAGGCTGGCAAGGCCTGGTCATAAAATTAAAAAGGTCTGCAGTAAACTGGTGAAATCTATAGGGACTCTCTCAAACAGCATGGGTAATGAGGGGAGAGAGAAGAGACATAAACAAACCCAGAAGAGAGTCGGGGGCCAGCATCGTTAAAGCGAGATATATACCCCCATTGGACGGAGGTGTGATGAGCCTTCAGCCCAGAGGACGGGGAAGGGGTGATGGAGGTGCGGCAGAGCTTCTCCTGCAGAATGTTTTTACTGTAAGAACTGACCTCACAGAACTACTTTAGTGTCGGCGGGACTTTATTCTAATTGACCTAGAATCTTCATGAACTTCAGTTCAAATAAATTCCTCCATCCATCCAATCTCGAAACGCTCAACCTGCTCAGAGTCAGCCCACATCTAAATAGACTGTTCCCGTTGATTATATTGTTTCAATCTGGCTTAAAAGTACAGCACTGCGAGAAAACATACCGGCGTTTAAATAAATACACTGATTTTGAGTGACCTTTATTCAATGCATGTTTCTTTTGTGGTTTTACATCATTTTCATTTATTTATATTCTATCTACCCACAATACCTGAATATACGGTAACGTGTGGCTCAGCAGGCTAAGCCTCTGTGCCTCTGGCTGGAAGGTTGCTGGTTTGAACCTTCGCCTCAGCAAAATAATCACATGTCTGCGGGCCCTTGAGCAAGGCCATTAACCCCCAGGTCCATGGACGCTGGACGCTGGAGGAACCTGCCCTGTGACCCCAAGCTTGCTCTCACCTGTCAGTGTGTCTCATGGAGAGTAAGACGGAACAGCCAAAGAGAGAATTTCCCCATGAGGATGAGTAAAGTGTCACTATTGTATGATCATGATATCGGAGCAAAACAACTGGTTATGTAGACAAAAGGACTGTTTGGAAAGGTCCAAAATCTTTACGAGAAGTCTGTGCGTCAGCAATGTAAGGAGATAATGGCATTTTCTGGCTGCTGCGCTCAAGCAGCCGGGCCGCATACCCAGCCCCCCACACCCCCGGCCCCCGTGCCTAAGCTACTGTCCCGGCCGCGATTGCCTCCCGGCTGCAGGGCCTTAACAGAACAACACAGCTCACTCTGTTTGTCCAGCAGAGGTGAGTGGAGCTTATTGCATGGACTCCAAAATGTGCTTGGATGTCATGTGCACACCCGGTGACGAGCGAGAATAATTATGGAAGGAAAGAGTAGAAAGAAAAACAGAAAACGAGGGCTCGGGACAAAACGCTCCCTTCATTGTGTTCCGTGGGGAATGCCCAGGCCCTCCTTCGGCCGCTCGAACAAAAAGGTCCTTTTCTTCTTTTCTGGTGGCGACCGGGGGCCCGTGGGCTGAACGCTTTACTTTGCCACCCCAGCCCTAAGAAAACACGGGCCTCCTCCGTGACGCCACACTGAGCGGCCGGCTACTCCGCGCGCCCAGCGGCCTGGGATCAGCACCGCGATGACACCCCATGCGGAGGCCAGGGAGGAGGCAGGAAGGTAAGGGGCTGTGCTGCCGCGGGGGGGAGGGGGGGGGGGTCTACTCACTGACCCCCCTAACATGAGGGATCTGAGCTGGGTCTCCCTCCTTTGATCTCAGCCCCTCCAAGGCCTTTTTAGTGCACTGGGTCAGAACGCAGGAGCTCGCTCGTAATGAAGATCTTTCACCATTACTAAATTACATTCTTCTCTCACATTGTGGCCATCCTGCAGCGTGGACAGATTGTCAGTCAGACACATCAAGCATCTCCCAAGTGTCTGTGCACCTGCTGTGGAACTCCCCTAGGGGGCGTGCCCTGAAACAGCCAGCCCCGGCTGGGTTACGCAGGGCTGTCACCTCCAGCGCTGGAGAGGCCTCACTGGAGGCTGAACTGTGAGTATGTTTGCACTGATTAAAATTGCAAGCCAATGAGGAACTCGTTCAACAAAGTAAAACCCTGCCATGCCGTTAAGGCAGAACATCGCAGCATGTGTACAGCGGAGGGGGAAGTGCAGCGACCCCTACAGGCCAAGCCGGGCTATGGCGTAAATCCACACTCACGGCCCCCGCTGTTTGCCTTTGTAATTCATGAATTAGTTTCAAACAAGCTGGCTGCAGCGACAGCTTCCCATTCATCCACTTAGTTTAATTTCCAAACCATCACCCCCATCTCCGAGGTTGTACCTATTAAGCTGCTTTTTTTTCCTGCATCATTAACTTTTAGATGGGGGGGGTAGCCATACTGTTCACATCGTGCCCGACTTTACTTAATGTCAGCAGTTCTTCTGGCTCCTGACAAGAACTCGCATTTCATAACTAATTAAATTGACTAACCCCCCCCCCCCCAGAAATAACTACTAACCAGAATGATTTGGACCCCGAGTGTCAATATATTAAATCAAAGGGGGAATGATTCCCTGCTCTTTTCTGCTTGGGTCTCTCCTGGCCGGTCATCTGGGCCGGTTCTGGTCCTGGTGAAGGTCACCCTCGATGCCGCGGCTGCAGACGCGAGTCCCTCTCACCTCCCTCGCCCCCATCGCTATTTAAACACAAGTGCTAATTGGCTGCTCGCATCTCGTCATTAACCGCCTCTATTTTCGTTGTTTCCTTGGCGCATTTAAATTCTGCTTTTAAAGACAATTTGCAGGTACAGAAGCCACGGGAGCCTCCGGCGAAACACAAAAGGAGCGCGTCCGTCCTTTAGTCAGCCGGCGCAATTCACGCGAATCAGGCTAATTATTTAATCATTCGCCGTAACGCCGCCGTTGTGTTGCGCGTGCAGCCGTCCCGCGCCGAACAGCAACAAACAAAGCAGAGGATTTAATCACAGCCGAGGTGATTAAAACGGCACGGGCAGCCAGCGGCGACGCCGGGGCCAGGGCTGAGCCGCCAGCCGTGCCCTCGTTTTTCCGCCTCGTAATTGCGTAATAAATTGTCGTAAGTAATGAGGAAATCAATTAGGGTGGGGGAGTGGGGGACGGGGCGAATCTCGGAAAGCCCGCCGGGACAAGGGCCGTGAAGGTCAGCTGGGGACACAGTGTGACAGCAAACAAACCCCCCCCCCCCCCCAGGGACGCGTCACATGACCGACAGAGAGCTAGAATCCGCGGTGGTCATGGTGGACGCCTTTGAGATCTGCTGCTGTTTTAATATATTAACACGAGTAGGAAGGGCTGTTACTCTCGTATAAAAGTAAATATGTCTGTAAAAAAAGCATCTGTACTTAATTTGGGGGGGGGGGCGGGTAAAGGCACACAAAGTTCTGTTTGTCAGGCCGTGTCAATTCCGTCGCTGTCTGGCAATACGCATGCAGGCAAACTCAGATCTGAAACGGCCAGTGCCAATAACATGGGCACTACTGACCGTTAAACCTCCGCAAAGACTCGTAAATGGATCTGTGTTAAGGTGCTGATGTTTTTACAAGGCTGCACCGAATACAGCAGCTGACATATGGTCGTCTGCCAAATATATATATATATGTGAATATATTTCCACCATGAAACTGAATTACACATCTTTCAGTATTCACTATTCATAGTAGTTGCCACTTATTTAAACTATTCCATTAATTGTGTTCAATTTTCTACCTTTTTAATCCATTGCAGTGTAATGCATAGTACTGAAAATGCTGACTATCATGCATTTTTTAAATTAACCTGCCATGCTGTCCAGTGTCACCTATGTCAAATTTCCATAGGGACACATTAGGAAAGAGACCCTGAGAAGAGATGGTTAAGCATTCCTTTTAGCATAGTGCCGGTCCAGGGACATGTGACTCCGGGACTGTAGACCCAGCAGTCTGTGTGGGGCTTGCAAACACCAGGAATTCCTTTATATAGAGAGGCAGCCAAACCCCATTAGCAAGAGTCACATCTGCTAATTTATTTACAGGTCTGAATACCTGCGTGGCTGAATTAACTCTAAATGTACATCTCCTTAATTACTTTGTTTCAGCACTCACCCCAACCTTCACCCACTGAAACCATACCATGTAGCCTGTGAATGTGCTGTGCGATGCTTAGTCCCTGTATAAATCATGCCTTTAATCTGACAATTGTCAGCAGGAATCACATAAGAGCAAGACGCCCCCTTTACTGTCCCTGGAAGCCATTACTAACCACAGCAATCTTACTCTGCACTGTGCACTGACAGTATTTCCATCTTGTTTAAATTAAGCCGCACCACATATAAATAGCGGTTATATAATATAGCAGTGAGTGTGTATATATAGTATAATATGGGTTTATACACACACGCACGCACATATGTCTGGTATTACACATGTGTGCGTGTCTACGTGTCCGTGCGGTGCTGATTAAGTGCAGGCTCCGCTCCTTAAACGCAGACCAATTCCAGCCCCATGCAGTCAACCCTTAACCCTGTGGAAGAATTTTACTTCCGAAAGCCCAGGTTAATCATTGCTCGTGGCCTACTTTGCGTGGTAAAAACAGAACAACAGACCCCTGTGTGGTGTCCCCCGTCTCACCCGCCCGGCGCTAGGACAGAAACTACAGATCTTCACCCCCAAGGGGCCGAATCTGATAGACTGGCGGCTGAGCCTCTGCCCCCGTGGTTCTGCCTGGGATATGGCGCAGGCTGCAGGGACACACGGGGCCCCGTCTGGCACATCAGGCAGAAGAAAAGCAGATCTGGGCTTGATAAGTAGAACCAGACCTGTCCAGTGGGTATTTTATGCCACTCAGTTAAAATAAAACACAAACAGCTTACCGACCAGTGGCTCCATGTCCATCAACAGTCAATCAAAAGGCAGCTTTTACCATTTGGAAGAGTTTATCATTATCAATAAATCTTTCTGCCCTGATCATTTGAACTTGTTAAAAATGTGTCTTAAATCTGTACATTCCAGCAATCCCAGAATGCCCACTATTTGTAAGCTATAGGACATCCACTGAGAAAAGATTTTTAATCTGACAAAGAATATATGGAAGCTGAGTGTCGGTACTGGTGAAGGCAGCAGAAGCGAGCCGCAATCCGGCGGAAAATACGCATCGCTGTGCTGCCAGCTGTTATCTCCTTTCTCCTGTGCGGCAGATGCCAAAGAGGCCTGTGGGGGGCGCTGCGCCGTCCTGACCGGAATACTGCCCTGCTTTCCTGTGGCTCAAGCTGATGCTACAATATATGCACACTGCCAGCCTGCCGTAAAACTGAACAGCGCAGACAAGCCACTCCGTAAAGATCTGACGCATGTGTGCATTTGTATTCCCACGGAAAGGAAATTCCTTTTCCTTGATGCTTTGAAGCCACGCCACAGCGACAGAAACTGCAGGCAGGCGGCGAGTTCACCACACAAGTAACCTGTGATCCGGAGGCCACATTCGTTAGGCTAATTTCCATTTATCTCTCACAGTCGCTGCTGCCAAAGTACAACGGTGTTGAAATATCACTCTCCGAAACACATGGGTTAACATTTGGCTAACAGCACAGGATCATTTTATTAACTTACACTTCATTTCATAGACTGCTGCTCATGTTGCTAACATATGCTGTCCTGCCATTTACTCCTCTATAATTAGAAGGGCCGTATGAAAGGGTCAGCTTCCAGGCAAATGCTAAAATAATCCCGATTTGCAGGGCCAGGGTAGCGACTGGGGGGAAAACGAGGCTTAAACGGCACAATCTGTGTGGCTGGCCCTGTGTCACAAAGACATATTTCTTGCCTCACAGGATAACTTGTTGGATTTAAGGTACCCCAGTTTAAATGGATTTTATCGTTGTTCACTTATATTTATCCCATTCTGCCTTAAAAAAGAAATCCAGTTTTGTGATACAGGCCCCAGATCTGCTCTTCTGAACATGCTCTGCTTTAGCCTGGCTCCTGGGACATGTCCTTCCTGATGAAATATTTATTTATTGGTCTGGCTCAGACATTCCCTGCTTATTTTTTTATTTAAGTCGTCTCTGGCTGAGGTGGGGAACGGGTGCTTTAGGTCCACACTGAATCGTACAATAGTAATCTTCTCCCTGGACGGGATCAGTCAGATACAGTACGGCGTCAAACAAAGACAGAAAGAGACCTTGATATTAAACTCCAGATAAATCCTGACTCGGCAATCGACACATCTGGTATCTTAAAAAAAAGCCACAACATTGTAATCCCAAAAGAAGGAAGATTCGATCTCTCTACCCCCATGCTGCATAAATCAGCCGGGATGAAAAGAGTTCCTTCAAAATTTGTTGATGATGCATCTCAGATCTTTCTACCCTTTTCAGCACCCGCACCCCCCACCTCCTCTTACAGAAGAACCAAAAGCATGTAGCTCCGTGGGGGGTGGGATGAGCGTTGCGCCCCTGATGTATTTTTTTGGGTCCTTGTCTCTCATGTTTATAGTAGAAATGGATGTCATCAGTTAGAGTGAGAGTATGGATCGCACCTCAAACTGAAGGGGCAGGATTTTAGCACCTTTTCCAGGGTTACTTTCCAGAACACAACCCGGCAGCCCAGTTCTGAACTTGGCGCAAGACGTTAATTATCTGTGACCCATGTTTCTGTTACGGTAAATAGAGGGACATTTTCTAACAAGAGAGCCACATATTAGAACATCTGCTGGTCAGGATAAAAACAAATTGGCCAAAAAACAGAAAAAAGGACTAAGAGGTATTTTATTTACCCTGCTTCTGAGAAACAACAACTGAAAGTTAGGATGTTAAACTAGGTCATAGCTAAAGAACATGTCACGGAAACAGGTCAAAGTTGGCTTCTTCTTAACGTGGGCTTCCATTAGCTAGTCAGTGCCATTCCCTGGGGACCATACTGAAAAACATATGGCGGCTGATGGAAACAAGATATCAAATCGAAAGTAACAGATGGAGGGACCGCGCTTTGTCTTCAATCCGATCGCAAAGGTTTCATTCTGACAATCATGGCTCCAGACAGAACCTCTCCACTGACAAACAGCCCTCCATCAGAACATCCGTGTCACTCACTGTCTGCAGCCATGCTCCCCCAGATCCCCCACTGAAAGTGAAAGCACCGTAAGTCTGATTTGGATGGCCATCAAAACTGCCATGGAAGTCAGTCAGACATGATTCCCGTCATGTGACTATGAGGGAAGAGATGGACCAGGGAGGAAGCACCACGCCTCTCTCTGCAGGGCGGCTCTGGCGGCGCTGGGTGGTCTCAGGCCCCCCCGCTGGAGCCACACACGCCGGCCTTCACCAGAAAGCAGCCTTCTTCTTACAACACTTGCCCTGTTTGAGTCTCTCGTGGCGAGACCTCCGTTTGCATTTTCATGTCTCATAATTAATTGAATTAGAGAGTTTTTAACAGGCCTACGTCAAGCCACCACACACTTTGTTTCTATGATTAGAATAAACGGAAGACACGTTTTCTAAGCTTAGGAGAAGAGTAATATGCATTTTAACAGCCTGGGACAATAATAAATATTTGTAAAAGTAATTTTATTTATTGAATGTTTTATGTCTCCAGACTACAGTTTCTTGAGTGGAACCATTGAGCCCAGCTGCATTTTTTCCAGCAGCTCTTTTGACCCTGAGCCTCCCCATCTTCGAAAAGTGGATCATCGTTATTCAGCTGGGACGCCTTCATTTCAGAGACATTATAGTCTCCAGACACTTTTACACAAAAATGCAAATACGACTGGCTAAGTGTCATTTTGTGAGTATGTTTTTTTTACATTAATTAGAATGTGCTAATTATTCTCATTTCCCCTGCCGGTTACAAATAGCCAATTACAAAGTAATGCGAACAACAGCAGACCAGACGGGAGAGCATTTACACTTTTGGAATTTTGAGTATTGCTAGCAGGTATTTCGAAGGCAATCTATTAAAACAGAGGTTGACCTCATATCGGCACGCTGGAATGTATCGCTACAGAGAGCGCCTAGGATCTAGGATGCTAAGGGAAGGATTTAGCCCCCTTAAGTAAACAGATCCAATTCGAGATCAAACGATAACATCACAAATGGACTGCAGTCACAGCGTGGTAGAGTGGGCAGAGCCAGACCATCCCGGGTGCCATCGGGTCAGTGAAGGAGCTGTGTGCCTGCACCGCACTGACCTGGATCTGCTGTTGGAGAAGGTTGATCTTGTGCTGCTGTTGTAGAAGTTGCTGCTGTTGTCTTGCAATCTGCGGATGGCACAGAGGGGGGGTGTGAGGCACTCCGTCAGACACAGGAAGCCTGGGCCGGCTGCCGTTAACAGCCAGCCCGCCGTGGGGGCACGTCCTCGCCTACCCCAGATGCACGGCCGTTAACCTGCCGCGTGGGTCCACGCGCAGGTAATTAGCCACTAAGTAGAATGTCCTCATTTGAGCCCCTTAATCAATGTGCCGGGCTGGTCGCAGGCCACGATGGTACATGCTTACCGTGGCGTGATTAGTGCACAAGGTGGGCCTGAAGAGCCAGAGCCACCAATCATAGCTAGACATTACAGGGGAAAAAGACAGGGCAGAAGGCAAATCTAACAGCATCACAGAGAGGATAAAATGGAACAAACCCCACATTAATTAACACTCAGAGGAGACGTCTTTACCCTCTGAAGGATCTGTGCTCGTCTTCACTCATGGCATGTTTGGGAGAAAACACACACCTCCTCCTCGACAAAAGAAACATGCACCTCCTCCTCAAGACAAAAAACACCCACATCCTCACAAAAGAAACATACACCTCCTCCTCGAAAGAAGAAACATGTACCTCCTCCTTGACATGAGAAACATACACCTCCACCTCGAGAGAAGAAACACACACCTCCTCTTTGACATGAGAAACATACACCTCCACCTCGAGAGGAGAAACACACACCTC
>JAODKL010000009.1:23085387-23098120 GCA_026780765.1 Petrocephalus schoutedeni
CGGAGAATTTTTAGGGGGGCTGAGTACAAATGTTAGGGGGGCTAAAGCCCCCCAAAAATGGCCTAGCGACGCCCATGGTATCGGATACCTCCACGATCATCTGCATAGATCATGTCTGTCAGAGCGCTGTCTTGACCGAGTGTTGACTGCATCGTGACCGTGTATTTGTACCACGTCTTAACCGAGTGTTGACTGCATCGTGACCGTGTATTTGTACCACGTCATGACCGAGTGTTGACTGCATCGTGACTGTGTCTTGAGCACGTCATGACCGAGTGTTGACTGCATCGTGACCGTGTATTGACCACGTCATGACCGAGTGTTGACTGCATCGTGACCGTGTATTGACCACGTCTTGACCGAGTGTTGACTGCATCGTGACCGTGTATTGACCACGTCATGACCGAGTGTTGACTGCATCGTGACCATGTCTTGACCACATCATGACCGAGTGTTGACTGCATCGTGACCATGTCTTGACCACATCATGACCGAGTGTTGACTGCATCGTGACCGTGTCTTGACCACGTCTTGACCACGTCTTGACCGAGACTCTCTTCACGCCCCACAGACGATGGCACGGCGGCGTCGCCAGACTGCGAGAGCACACACGAGGCCCAGCACAGTGACGGCGACGAGCCGCGCGGGGAAGAGCAGCACCTCCAGCTCTGCAGGACGCATCGCCCCGACAGACTCCTGCTGGACCCCCTCGCGCCCCCGGAGGTGCCCCCCTCATCGAGCCCCCTTGGCTGAACCCTGTTTGATTCATAAGCGTCACTTGAGGGACTTTTAGCTGCAGATTAGCAGCTAGTCGCTAAGAGAGTGTTCTGGGACTCTAGTCTGCTGCTTCTTCTGACTTTGGTTCCATTTGAAGTTCAAGCATCTGTGACTCAAGGGTGACTAATCCCCCCCCCCCCCCCAGGACAAGCCCATCCTGGCCCCTGATCCCCTGGTGATGGACGGGCTGGAGCCCCTCATGGCTCAGCTGAACAACTGGAACTTCCCCATCTTCAGCATGGTGGAGAAGACCAACGGCAGGTGTGGCTGCATCCTCAGCCAGGTGGGAGCTGCGTAGCCCGTGTCGGGGGGAGGGGGGGGCTGGAGCAGTGGGGTGGGGGGGGGGGCTGGGGCAGTGGGGGCGTGTAGGACAGCGTCCAGGCGGAGCTGACGGGGGGTGCACTGTAGACCCACCTCCCTCCCAATCCTTGCCCAGCCCTGGCTTCACGTGCCCATTTAGCTGCCATTGCAGGCACATCAGCCACGTCATTTATTTCCAGGGGGTCTGCTTCTTCTCGTTTATATAGCAGGAATCCACCTGAAGGTTCCAAAGAACCTCCCCTGTCTCCCCCCACCAAATAAGCACATACCTCTAAAAACCTTTACCCTGCCTGTGATAGCTTTAGCCCTGTGGCCACTGTGCCCCCTGCTGGTGTTGCCTTGAACTGTGAGTGGCTATCTGCGAGTATGAGTGTGTGTTTGTATGCATGGGTGCATCTGTGTGTCTACGACCCAGTGCATCGTAGGTGGCCTGTAAGGTTTATTGGAACGTGCTTGGCTGGGTGCAGAGCTTTTGTTAATGCAATATTCACTCATCCGGGCCGGCTGTTTCACAAAAGAGGGGGTTTAACAACAAGAACAGTGTGCCTCTGACTGGAGCGCAGAGCACAGATAGCCAGGTGAGGCACAGATAGCCATGTGTGGCACAGATAGCCATGTGAGGCACAGGCAATGGCGCCATCTGCTGTCCAGAGCCATGAGCTGCACTCACCACAGTCCATGAACTGTGAAAGGGCTTAGTGCACATTGGCTGTGTCCAAATTCGGGGGCCGCGTCCTACCAATTCGGGGGCCGCGACGAGGCTGTCCGAATTCGACGGCTCCTCCAAAATGCAGCCCCCAAATGCTTCCTTCTTTTTTAAGGATGGGTCGGGTATACCCTTTGCAGCCCACCGTATCCCAAGACACATTGCAGACCGAAGTCGCGATGAATCTTGGGATTCTTTAAAGAAAGGCAGTAGTGGCAGAATACACTTTTAAAAGTAGTGGTGCAAATGTTAAGAGCTTAACGCGCGTGTGCTGTGCAGCTTTTGACAATTGCGTGGAAATATTTTTTTGAAGACATCGCCCAGTACACTAATAAACTTACTTTAATAAAATTAACATATCATGAAAAAGACAAATATATGATGATAAATAGCAAGAGAAATATTTAATATTATGCAGTATTACTATAAAATAGATAAAACATATCGGAATAAAAAATAATAATAAAAAAAAATTATCAAACTCCCCGCTTGACTACTGCGACTGCCGTAGCAACCTTTAGCCAATCACATTGCTTTTCGCTCAGGACATGACGTGATTGGCTGCTGCTTGTGCTGGATCTGAAGGCTAGACCATTCACAGCCACTCTCTTTCGGCCTTCGCGGTCTTGGTAGCATTCGAGGGACGTGGTCTACGGAGGCTGCGTCCCGGGTAGGAGTCAGCCCCTGAATTCAGACACAGCCATTGAGAACAATAGGCAGAGTGTAGAGAGGCAAACGGGGCTGGGCTTAATGTTCACCAATGACAGCCGGGTATGTCAGTGAGGGGGCGGATCCTTACAAGGTCAGGGCATAAATTGCGGACTTGCGGCAATGAGAAACTGTCATGTTATTGAGGCCGTAGGGTATGTCAGGGCCTGTGCTTGATGTGCACCAATGAGATGCAAATATGTTAATGAGGGGGCTCGGTTTGTCTCAGGCTTCTTACAGACTCTTTGAAGACATGGGCCTCTTTGAAACCTTCAAGATCCCCGTGCGGGAATTCATGAACTACTTTCATGCATTGGAGAGCGGGTACAGAGACATCCCATGTGAGTATAGTGATCCGCTGCCAACAAGGATACGCGCCTTCCTCCGTCTCTCATGTCACGGCTCTAAAATTATGACTGAACTTGGCATCATCACCAGAGTGTTGCTCGTATCATGCTTAGCATAGCTGCCTTCAGGACACCTAGGTTCAGTCCCCGGCCAACACCGCCTGTCTCTTGGGGCAGCCGTACGCCGCAGCGGATTGGGACTCCGAGCCTCTGATCAGAGGGAGGCTAGTTTGAGTCCCGTAGCTGGCAGATACCATTAGGCCACTGAGCAAGGCCCTAAACCCCAATTGCTCCTGTATGCTGGTTTATCTTGCTGTCTCATCTGTATGCTGTATGTGCCTGTGTGTCTCATGGAGACCAAGACGGGGTAGGCTCAAGCAGAATTTCACCATGGGGATCAATAAACTATCACCATTCTGGTGTGCTGTCCTTCCCAACAAATCGTCCAGCCTTTCACTCTGTATGCTGTTCAGCAGGAAGCTTAAGAATAAGTTTAACAGTCTCACTCCCTGCTGCAGGGACTTTCCTTCCGATTGCACGTCAGACCTCTTTCTGAGACAAACACTCCCATCTAGTGGCCTCGGCATGTATTACACCTTGGCACCTTTTTCGCATTCCCGCAGATCACAACAGAATCCACGCCACAGACGTGCTGCACGCGGTCTGGTACCTCACCACGCAGGCTGTGCCGGGCCTCCCCAGCACCGTCGGTGACCACGGCTCTGCGAGCGATTCCGGTATGTTGGGACCAGGGGTGGCTCTGTCGTTTCTGGACCCTCACCCAAAAAGTCTCCTTGGGCACTCCATCCACCTCAGGTGTCCCATAAACTAACTAAATAGCTAGTGAGTAGATTCAGAATATCGTAGCTAGCTAGTTGGACAAGGTTATTTCATATTTAGTGTAGTAACTGTTTCTGGCCACCAGGGACTATGCAGTTCCTGGTTCTGCCCTGACACTGTTCCCCCTTTGCCCCCCGGCAGACTCGGACAGTGGCATCACCCACAGCCGCGCAGGCTTCGCGCTCTCCAAGACGTACGCAGCGTCAGAGGACGCCTATGGCTGCCTCTCGGGCCTCATCCCGGCCCTGGAGCTGATGGCCCTGTACGTGGCGGCCGCCATGCACGACTACGACCACCCCGGCAGGACCAACGCCTTCCTGGTGGCCACAAGCGCCCCCCAGGTGACTCAACGACAGCGCAAGCTCCCATAAACCCCCCAGGCCTCCTCCGATTGGCTGGCACTCTCTGATTCGGTTGGCATCTCATTGGCTGTCATGAATCCTTGCCCTGCCGTGTCAGGCCACGCCCACGCTTATCCTGTCTTTTTGTTTAAGGAAGCAGGCAGGGTAATTTGTTCTGTACGGACAACGCAGGGGGTTAATGTTTCACTAAAACATTTTCACTTTGGCGTAGGGGAAAAAGCTTAGTTAACTTAATTTAACTTAATGATTATTCTTTTTATAGATTATCCAATATATGCTTTTAAAATCAGTTTAAAGCTTACCTCCGCTGCTTTTGCGTGAGCGCCGCATGCGGTCTCCGAGGCGATCATAATCATTCTCATCCTTGCTGTTTTAATCACTCCTAGACAGGTTTGTTTGAAATTTAAGTATTGTTTGCTTTATAAATACCCCAATATTTATTAGAGTAAAATCACAAATTTTCTAATACTGTGCTGCCCTAGTATATTAAATAAAATACTTTTAAAATTTCTTGTTATGCCATCCTGATCTTGTTGTATCTGCTCTTCCGACCAGTTCACAATTATTATTTTTTTCTTACTTCATTCATTGTTGTTTTCTGAGTTCGTAACTTTTTTTTTCCAAGACGGCGGTCGAATTGTGTTTCAGAATTGGGCCATTTGTATGACCAGTCGACTACGAAAGTGTTTCAAGTTACGCCCCGAAATACCGAAGTACCAAAGAAGTACCCCAACTGGTTTGGCACTTTCGGTACTTGAGCTTCTGGTCCTGGTACTCGACCGGAAGTCAATGGAAAAGCGGAAGTACCGTACTAAATGTACCGCACTTGTCGCGGTGGAAAAGCGTCCAAATTGGCCGAGATGGAGTTTGCAAAATATTTCACAAAGGTTTAAGGTGACAGTTGTTTGGCATGCAGATTACTTCTCCCTCTTTAAAACTGGAGCTAGCGTGGAGCGATTTGACTGGAGTGGGAGGAAAGTTTTAGTGGAGCGAGGAGTGGTATGGAGTGGAGCGGCTTAGTGCCAATTAGAGCGGAGGAGGGGGCGGAGCCAACAGCCTCGTGAGCGAGGAGCGGTATGGAGCGGAGCGGCTTAGTGCGCTCCGCTCTGCTCACATGGTCTGATATGAATATTGCTTACTGCATGCATACACTCCTCAGCATTCGACACACCCATCTAGTACTGCTTAGGCCCCCTTCTGCCTTCGGCAGCACAAATTCTTATAGGTGTGGATTCAACAAAGTTACTGCATGACATTTTTTGGCGGCTTTATCGAGTCTGGCCTTTTCGCTCCGACTTCATGGTGATTTCCCCACACTGACCACATCCTTGTGGTTTATTGCGTCATTGTCTGTAAACGCGTGAAAATGCCGGGACGGTGGCTGTTCTTAGGATGCTGGAACCACCGTCTGGCACCAACAATCATAACACGTTCAGAATCACACATGCTCAGGCTAACGACGTGTCTAAGTGTAGCCCAACGTTTCAAGCCTCTTGGAGAGCTTTATATATTGAGACGCAGCCTCATGGTTCTCTGTTTGTACACAATCCACTGTCAAATTGTGTTACACTAATATCCACTGGGTTACGGATAGGGCTACGCTTAGTGCCACCCCATTTTCAAAAAAGGTTGGGACGCTGTGCAAAATGTAGGTAAAAACAGAATGCAATGATTTACAAACAATAGAAACCTATAGGAGTGAAACAGGTAATACATTTCATTGCATAACATGCATGAGGGAATAAATGATCTTGAATCTATTTAACTGAAAATTTAACACATCAAACATTGAAACTAAGAGTTTTATTATTTTATGACAAATAGATGATCGATTTGAATTTGATGCCAGCAACACATTTCAAAAAGGTTGGGACTGTTTACCACTGTGCTGCATCACCTCTCTGTGAATGGTTCGGAACTGAGGAGACCAGTTGCTGGAGTTTCGAAAGTGAAAAGTAGTCCCATTCTTGCCTGGCATTAGATTTTAACTCCTTTGTCTCTTTTGTTGTATTTTTTGTTTCATGTTGCGGCAAATGTTTGCAGTGGGCGACAGGTCCGGACTGCAGGCAGGCCAGTCTAGCACCCGGACTCTCCTGCTACGGGGCCATGCTGTTGTAGAAGTCACAGATTACGGCTTGGCATTGCCTTGCTGAAATATACAAGGTCTTCTCTGAAAAAGATGTTAACTACTGGATGGCAGCACATGTTGCTCTCGTATACATCGTTCAGCATTAACAGTGCCTTCCCAGATGTACAAGCTGGCTTTTGAACTGTCTGCTGATAATAAATGGACAGTCCTTCTCCTCTTTAGCCGAGAGGACACAGTTTCCATGATTTGCAAAAAATAATGTGAAATTTGCATTTGTCAGACCACAGGGCAGTTTTCCATTTTGCCTCAGTCCATCTTAAATGAGCTAGGGCCCAAAGAAGACAGTTGCGGTTCTGGATCATGTTTAGACATGGTTTCTTGTTTGCATGATAGAGTTTCATCCTGCATTTGTGGATTTGTGCTCACAGACAGTGGTTTTCAGAAGTGTTCCTGAGCCCAGGCAGTGATTTCCACTATAGAATCGTGTCCGTTTTTAATGCAGTGCCACCTGAGAATCCAAAGATCATGGCTATACAGAGCTTTCTATGAATCTTTTAATGATATTAAGTACTGTTAGATTATGAAATTCCCAAATTCTTCACAATATTATGTTAAGGAACAAACTGTTACACTATTTGCCCACACAGTCTTTCACAGAGTGGTGAACCTCTCCCCATCCTCACTGCACAGACTCTGCCTTTCTGGGAGGCTCTTTTATACCCAATCATCTTACTGACTTGTTCCCAATTAACCTAATTAGTTGTGAGATATTCAACCAGGTGTTTTGTTTTAGCATCACACAACGTCTCCAGTCTTTTGTTGCCCCTGTCCCAACTCTTTTGAAACACGTTGCTGGCATCAAATTCAAATTGATCAATAAAACAATAAAATTTCTCAATTTCAGCATTTGATGTGATGTCTTTGTTCTATAATTAAATGTGGGTTTATATGTTTTGCAAATCATTGCATTCTATTTCTACTTAATCCTGTTTTTATTTACATTTTACACAACTTCCCAACTTTTTTGGAAAAGGGCGTGTTGAGGACAGCCGGCACTGAGTGACCTCACGCGCTCTAAATGATCCCGGTCAGCACCCAGCGGCCCCTTCTCTAGGTGTATCAGCAGTGTTTTGTTCTCTCACAGGCCGCCCCCGTCCCGGAGAGATGTGCCCGGGGGCCCAGCCCCACACCTCAATCCACACGGCAGCATCTGGGAGGGTCGGGTATGCGGCCAGAGATTCAGTGTGATTTTCCCATCATGCTTAGAGTGACACCCTCAACAAGAGAGTGTAGCTGTGCTATTATAAAAATGCAGGGATGGACAAGGTTAAAAAACTCAGTAAGTCCATCTGTGTCATCCAGTACAGGGAGGCAATCCCAGGCAAATGTGGGACGTGGGCCAGTTCTGCGCGGGTCAGGCACACTCTCACTGGGAGATCTAAGCACCCAACTGCATGGCATTTAATGCGGGAGGAGACGGGAGTTCCTGAAAGAAGCCAGTACAACAGAAAAATGTGCTAACTCCACACACAGACTAGGGGAAGGACTCAAACCCCCAACCTCAGACGTATGAGGCAACCCTCTGGTACCCTGGCAGTTGACCAAATCCCCGTCCATGACCAAAAACCCATCCATCCAGCCAGCCAGCCCGCCAGCCAGCCAGGCATCTTCCAAATGCTTATCCTGGGCAGGATCACAGAGAAGTCCAACAATATAATATCATTATATACAATGTAAACACAGAATCAATGATTGACTGGACGTTTTCTGGCTCCCTTCAAAAATGCCAAAGAAGCAAAAAAGCTTCTCCGTTGGCCTCAGTGCTCAGCTTCAGCCCCTAGGAGAGAAGCTTGGAGCCGTTGGGGATCGGCCGAGGTGAGAATGTGCCGGCTGCGGTGCTTCCCTGCGAAAACAAACTCCTGCCCCCCCACCCACCCCCCCCAGGCTCCAAGCCGGCCTCTCAAAGAGTGTCTTAATCACAGTGGCACTAAAACAAGACGTCGCACAAAATAAAACTGCGTAATGATGAGAATCGCGCCAAATGGGGCATGGGGGAAGGGGGGTGTGTTTTGTCATGGCGGGCCGCGGCGAGCGGGCCTCCATAATCACGCGGGTATTGATACCGTCACAGAAAAGGCACTAATTGCACAGGAGCGATACCGACATAATAGGTGATACACCTGGGCGCGGCAGCACAATGCACACGCCAAAAACAACATTTCCCACACGCTACGGAACACCTTCGCTCATTTTCGGGCAATTACCATCGCTCTTTGTCAACAGTTTTAATAACCTCCATCATTTCCAGAAGACTTTAGCCTCGGTTAAATAATTTGGGCTCTTTAATATGCAAATGCTGGGCTCGTAAGCACGGGTGAAGTGGTGCGACGGCTTTCAGCGCCTCGCCGCATTGTCGAGCACCTGCATCTCAGCGAAGGATCACTCTAATTGACACCTAACGCTGTTCATTATTCCACTTAGCGAGCAAAGCCCATCAGTCACCTGTAGGCACTCCTCCGGGCCGGCGCCCAGCTCGACCGCATCAGGCCCCAACAGCGGGCAGGAATGGATTGGGGGGGGGCTACAGCAAACATTCACCCTTGGCCGGGAGTGTGGAGCCGGGGCTCGCGTCATCTTCATCTTGGCTTTGTTGTTCGCCGCACCTCGCTAACGCTAACGGGAATGCTAATACGAATGCTAATGCTAACACTAATGCTAGGCAAATGGCCACTAAAATGAGACGATTTCAAATTTCTGAATGTGTTAAATTCAGCCCCCAGTGATTCAAGTAATGGTGACTATAACTGTCTGCAAAATAGATCACTACAATCACAATTGCCACCGTGTGCTCCTATAACCTATGGGTTCCACACAGCCAAAGGTCTGCTGCTAGGCACCATATCTCTGTAAATGTCCCTTCCAAGATCCATCTCACCCCAAGAATCAGTTAGCATACGGTGGCTATTTATAGCAGCAGAACAGCATACTCCATGTGCCTGTAATGCAATTGGGTCTATGGATTCTTACTGCCTAAATAACATGAGACTGTGGAATTTTTTGAAAAAAACTTACTAGAAGCCTGCAGCCTGAAAATCACTAAAAGAGTGACAGTTTGGAAACTGTCCAATAGGACTGGGTTTCCATTGGTAGGGGCTTCTCCTCTCTGATAGGCCAGTGATGGGGGGAGGGACTTCCGAGCCGCCACCCCAGGCATCAGGGCTTCCGAGAGGCCATATGAAATGGCAGAACACGGCGACGCCACTAAATTATAAATCTGAACAAGCGTGGATGCAGCCAGCACACGCTCGGGGACAGACCCAGGTGTGTGTGGGGGGGGGGGACCTGGAGGAGGAAGAGAAAAAATACATAATAATAATAAATAAATGAATGAAGGGCTGAAGTTGACCCAGACGTAGCAAGGAGTGATGAGGAGCCAAGATGAGCAGGTTCTGAGCCCCCAGAACCGAGATCTCCTCCGAGCCGGAGACGGGCAGCTGGCTGAACAGCTGGGCACGGGATTAATGTCAGAAGAATGAAATAAAAGGGAACATATGTCCTAGGCGGAGGCGGCAGTGCGCGGCGAGCGTGCCCGGCTGATGCCGTGTGCAGCCGGAGGGGGCGGGGCCAGCGGCCGCCACCGCCGGGCGCAGCGCTGACCAGCGACCGCACAAGGTCACGTCTGGTGTAATGCTCAGCCGGCCAGACTGACCGGGAGGCGCGAGAAAAGTCAGCGAAGCGGGGAAGAGGAAGACGAATGAGAATCACAGAGGAAAATGGATCTAAATGCGCACCTCCTTCAGATCAGAACACGCAGCGGCTAAGGATGGGCCGTGACGCGAGGCGTCCTTCACCACGAGAGGAATTAATTAAATGTGCGATGGTGGGGGGGGGGGGCACGGGGGAGCGACACAGGCGCCGCGCGAGTGGTACAGGCGGCATGCGGGTCAGCGGCACAGGCGACACGCGCGCGAGCAGCACAGGCGCCGCGCGGGTCAGCAGCACAGGCGACACCCGAGTGGCACAGGCGACGCGCGGGTCAGCAGCACGGGCGTCGCAGCACAGGCGACGCGCGGGCAAGCGACACAGGCAGCACAGGCGTCGCACGGGCCAGTGGCACAGGTGGCGCGCGGGCGAGCGACACAGGCGACACGCGGACTCGCTCTCATTTACAATCACCCTCTGATGTCAGTAATCATTAGGGCCCTGTGCTGTAATGAAGCACCATCATTTCACAGAAGAATTAAATTACTAGATACCTTGCGAAAGAAGCTTTTTTTGGTACCCTGCAATCTAACTGTCAGACGTGAGTGCTTCTGCTAATCACTGCTCCCAAACATTTGAATTTATTCATCTATGTTAAATTAATAGACGAGCGCAGATCACACAGCAAAAAGGTGGGGGGGGGTGCCCCAGCATAAGTGCGCTCCCAGTGTCCTGTGGGAGACTCTTCCACAATGGATGGGTATCGAAGTCATGATGATACTTTACATGCACTGCAAATCAGTGTCATTAAACGTGATAGATGGTAATAAAGGAATTACAACTACATGAAGAAAACTTAAAGAACAGACATCATCAGCACAATTTCAATATAAAAGACGCTTTCTCCAGTTGCTAAGAAAACATTCCGATCTTATCATATATCAGTATCAGATATATCAGTCTAAATACATTATGATTAACATATAAAAAATAACGTCCAGTCAGCTCTTGCTTTTACACCTGGCCATCCTCCCCAGGCCACAGAGGAGAAGGGCTCGGACACAGCCCGCCAACCTGGGGCCTGTGACGGAAGTCAGCAAGGTGAGTCAAGCTGCAGTTCTGGAAACACAAGGCAGGTCGTCTGCTGCACCAGCCCACATAAGGACAGCAGTACCAGAAGTGCGGTCAGACGTATGGAGAGCGCCCACCCCCCCCGACAATTCATTAACAGCCAAGCTCATACGGTTAAGCGCCCATTGGAAGCTGGCAGCGTGTAATGGATGGGGAGAGTCTTACAGCGTTATTAACCACCTGACCCCTGCAGACACACAGAGGTCCCTCCCAAGGAGCGATGGCGCACGCTTAGGCTTGGCAGCATAATAAAACATGTCCCCCCTGACACCTGCATTTAATCCTTTGCCGACTCCGCACGCGATATCACATAAGGGAGACGTCCATTTCATCAAAAGGTGACTAGACACCTCTTATTAGCCGACGTCAAAGTCACCTGTCAAATTGAGCTGGGAGACACTGAGAACACGGAACAGGCTTACATGTCGGGAACAGAGGTTAGCTGCCAAGACCGGGCTTGGGGAGGCGGGGGTGGGGGCTTCTGAGGTCCGGCATGTGGCCCTAAAATCATTAGCGAACTCTGGAGGCTGGTGTCGGTTACGGTGACGCTATTTTGATCATCACCAGATGACACCCCCGCCCCCTTGTTTGCCCAAGTGTAGAAGAATTCCTGGGAACCAAACCCCCCCTCCCCAGAGACAGGTCCGGGACAGTTGCAGTCGTGGCAGAGAGAAGGCCCTCCCACCACGATCTCACTCCTGTTCGGCCTGCTCCAACTCGAGGACCCCCGCACCTGACCCTTGGCAGTCCGGATCCTGGTGGTCGAGGAAAAGTGTCCCAACAACTGTTCCAGTTTCCTGGGTCGTCTTAATTTTCATTCTCGCAAGAAAAGAAAGACCTCGGCTATTTTCAGAGCCGAGGCTCCATAACACAATGACAGATTTAGGGCCCGTAACGCGGCTCCACTTTCTCGGCCGTCAGCGTTTCGGCCGCCCCACACTAAGTGGATACTGGGGTCACAGAATACAGCAGGTCTAATAAAACTGCCACACATACGGTCCCATGCTCCCCCGTCACCCCCCACAAAAAGCGCTGCCTCAAGCCCATTGCAAACCCCAAGCAGTCATGCAAATACCGCAGCTTTCTGAGCATTGACCGTGAACGTAGCCGCAAGTCTGCCAACAGCCAATGAGAACTCAGCAAGGGCACGCCGTGGTTTGCGGCATAATCAGGCTTCTGTTTGTTATTTATGTATTTAGCCCGAGTCTGGCCCGGTGGGCCTGGCGGGTCTGCCCCCGTGGCTCCCCCTCCGAGGGGTTCCGGCACAGCCCGGCAGAGCGAGGGGGCCACACAATGACGGTATTGTTCCACCGGACCGACGCAGGGGGAACGGAGGCAACAGCTGAGTCCGTTCGGGGTCGGGGAGGGGGGGTTCTGGAACACTTTGCAGCAGTTGCTACCGTTGGCCTCTCAGAATGTGAGAAGCTGGAAGGTGATACGGCAGAGCAGGAGAATGGCACATTGAGGGAGCAGCTGCCCACGTCGTCATCTGAAAGAGGACCTCCTCTGAGCACGTCGAGAGCCCCCCCGGCCGCCTGCGCCCCCCCAACCTACCCGGCCCACTTCCTGCATTGTTTACTGTTCATACTAAACAAATCATTCACCCTCCCCTGGCAAAGCCACCTCAAGAGTGAGGTGTCCCCCCGGTACTCCTGAGCCTCTTTTTGCGGGGTTTATTTGTTTTTGGGCATTTTTTGCCACCCACCCCATTCTTGGGGTGAGTGCGGGGGGGGGGGGGGGGGAGCCAGAG
>JAODKL010000009.1:23099958-23122611 GCA_026780765.1 Petrocephalus schoutedeni
CCCTCCCCTAACGCTGACCCCCACATGGTGCCCTCCCTCCCCTAACGCTGGCCCTCACACGGCACCCTCTTTGTCACGTGGCCATATGCTGACTTGGCCGCCACGTTTTCGGCCAAGATGTGTTATGTGGTAATTCATACTAGCCAGGACCTAAGTGCGGATTAAAAGATAACAAGCTTTTAACCATTAGCCAGAACTACCCCTGGCAATACAAACGTTGACTAACTTGGCACTGTGAGTTCCACCAACTGGGCAGAGACATGAGTGCAGTCACTGGAGTAAGCCCTCTGGGTCATGTCGCTCCTGGCAACCAATGGTCAGATTAGAAAATGGAAAGAAAGCGATTATCTGAGTAAAATATATACACTGCGAGCAGGTACAGGGTGCGTAACACAGCCCTGGGACAACGATAAATAACAGCTCTACATGCCAGCACCACACGCACAAGGTTAAGGCCGCAAACAAGAACATGAATAAACAGGAAAATAAATGGGTTACCTTTGCATAAATGACGCAGTCTCCTTAAAATTTCTGATTCATTTCAGGCAGGGAAAAAAATTGCTCAGCAACAATTTATATTAATATCTGATTCATTCTGGCTATAAAGCAGTCCCTACTGTTTGTGTTACGAAATGAATTCCCCTTGAGATTTTATACCGTATTTTCGCTTAGTACTGGTATAAAATACAATCTGGATGATACTGGGTGTATAATACATTTACAATACATAATAAATAAACAGGGGACAGAATCGTTAGCCGTCCTCGCAATGGGGCTAAATACAACTTTTACAGCTAAGGTGACTGCTCAGCTTAATGCATCCCTCAGTGTCAAGAGGACATTTTCATTCATTAGCGCAGTTACGAGCACTTAGTGCACTTTAAGAAGCCGTTACAGAACAGCGGGGCACGGCCAGGCATGGCGGAGGCTCTCACTTCAAAGGCACGGTGGCTGGACATCAGCGCGGCTCGGCAAACTTGCGGCCCGCCTCAGACGGACTTCCACCACCTCCGGCGCGGCGCTCGTCTCCATAAAACTCACATTTAATTAACAACATCAGCAGGAACAGGAAGCTGTAAAGCCGGCGTGATCAGCTGGCGTCGACATCGTTTACAGACTGCTCCCATTTCATCAGGCAGCAATTAGGTAAAGCAATCAAATGGGCGCTAATTTACCACACTAGCTGGAGAATGACACTTCAAACAAGAAGAAAATGAAAGATTTTTTTATGCCTTGCTTTTAAATGGCACGATTTCTCCCACAAAACATTTTCTATGAGTCGCAAACTCTCGGTGAACTGAACGTGCATTTGAATATACTTGTGAAATGTCACCATCTGCTGAGATCGACTGCAAGGGGGAGCGGATTATTGGCATGAGAGCTTCCCCAAACAGGCCTGAGCTGCAGGCTGATGAGAAAGAGAGAAGCCAGCGAGCAGGGCAGTAACCCAGAGCCTGTCCAGGTCAGTACAGGGTACCCCTGGAGTGGGGAGCCAGCCCACAGCACTGGGCCTCTGCCACCTGCAGATTCATAAGCTAATGGCAATTCAGGGCCTCCAGTGTAGCTCTGGCCCATAAGAGAACAGCCATTTTCTGGAATAAACCAACGTCAACATGTGGGGAACAGAACATGCAAAATATTATTATTATTTTTATGACTGAAGTGTTAAATATCTTTTTCTGTATTGAATTGCAAATGTACTGTATATGAAACTATTACAGTCAGCATGGTTTTACAGATATATGTGCCTAACTAGGGAGACCAGATGGTAAGACTTAATTCTGGAAAGTACACTGATCCAAGATCAAAGTATGCAGGATTAGGGACAACTGTTTCTCCCTGATGTTTAGACGTCCACACCGTTCAGACAAAAGCTTTGAAAAGCTCTTGATCTAGACCTACTGTAACAGGTTAATCCCAGCACTGACATGCCGTAAAAGCCCCAAAGCCACTGGAAAAAGTGGGATCGATCAGAAAGATGACAGCCCCGTGTACCTACAAAGTGATTCCCCGGGCAAAAGCCCTCATTCTTCATGCAACAGCGAAACGCCCACACTGCCAGTGCGCTCCTCACTGTCCCACCGTTCATGTTCCCAAAATGAGGGTTGTGCTCACAGAAGGTTTTGCTCACAGAAGGATCAGCCAAGAGAGAACAACACGGGCCTTTGTGAGGAAGGCCAGAGAGGCACAGCTGTGCGGGGCCCAGGAGCATCCTCTCCTACAGCGCCTGGCTCCGCTCCGCGGGCGACACTTCACCATTAACATTAGCTCAACCACCACCATGCCAACTGGGTTTTTTTCCCCCAACCCCCCCCCCCCCCCCCCCCCCCCCGAGCCGCTCAGGCAGACGGGCTGCGTCGCACAAACCGCACGGAGAACGAAAGGAACCCAGGCAGACGACCGTCTCGCAGGTACGGACTCGACGGGCCGCTTTGCACAGACATGCCCGTATGCACTCAAAGTAACAGGTGGAAAGACAGGCTGTCACGAGCAATATCATTGGTTTGCAGGCAAAAAGACTGACAGAGCAGCAGAGGCCTCATTTATGATGCAAGCGCTCGGAAAGACGTTAAGGCTTTAACCGCTTCAGTACCAAGATTTACTGCGAGTTAGCAAGTCCATTTCAAAACAGTAGCAATGGAAATGCACAAAAAGGGTCATAAAATATATAAAATTAAATGGTATTTAAAAAGAAAATAAATAGTTCCCAGTGGAACCAAAAGTGACTAGAAATCCCTGGCAGCCACAAAGAAAAAGATAAAGAAGAAATATTTACTACAGGAGATTTAATATGAAGAATTGACTTATTTATTCTGCTGATGGACCGCTTAAGCTAAGAGCTCCCCAGGCGGTCGATGCAGCCTCCTGATCAGAGAGGAAGCCGGTGTTAAATCTAAAGCTCTGATTAAGAATAAACGGCTATTGTTATGCTCTTGGCACCAGCCCCACCATGTCTGCCTGTGGGCCTCAGGGTTAGAAGGGCAGTGAGATGTACTGAGAGCAGGTGATGGGGAGGAAAGGTTCCGCTTTGGCCGTAGATTGACCATGTTCTTTAACGGCAGGCGAGTGATTGGCCTGTTGCACAGAAGCGACTTCGCTCCACTTTTGACTTTAAGGCTACAAGAGCACAACACATATCAAATCAATGCAAACAGGTGCATTTAAAGGTAAAGTTTCCCTATAAATCAAAACTGAAAGCAATCAGCAATTCAGATGCAGTTAGTATACATGGGAAATTGATTCTAATAAAAGACAAATATTTAACAAGGGAAATTTCATCATTTAAGGGTTCAAAATACCTTTCAAGTATTACAGAGATGTAAAATTTAAAGCCTTTGAAAAAATATTCAGGTGTAATATGAAAAAGTATAGTAATTTCAGATGAAGAAAAAAATGACAATTTTTTGCATATATGCGTATGTAGTATTTAATGTAGTACTGGAATGACTTTTACCTCACAGTCATAACCAATTGAGTTTAACTTACTCCTCCAAGGCAGTATTTTACTCTATCTATTGTTCAAGGTGTCCACCGGTAATGATCACATGAGTGACACAGACCGTTTGCTTTGGGTCCCTCAGCCAGCACACTTAAGCTAGAGCACCTTACCGCACTCTCTGCCATTCACTCTCACAGTGAATGCTGTTTACACCAGTCTAGGAAGAGGTCTGTCCGTGCCAAGCTGAGATTCAAGTGCTTTCTGAGAGACAGAAGTCTGGTGCTGTAACCCGGCTGTCTGGGAGCTAAAACTGCCAGCAAAACCGCTCCAAGAGTGAGAAGCCTTTACTTTAACAGAAAGGAGCCCACCATTCCGAAACCTATCCAGCAGTAAGAAATGTCTGACAAAGAAAGAAACAACCACGTCAACTTCTGAAACCTCTACCTGTAGCTTTTCTAAGAAAATCCTGCAGCTGAAAGCATTCCATGTTAGGAGCTTCTACCTGGATTTGTTTTCACACCCTACCTACAGTCATGTGAAAAAGAAGCTCTCTTTCAGTCCCATGGTTTCACATATGAGGACATAACAGTATAAAACACACAAGAGGTTCCACAGTCATTATTTAACAAAATAGAGAAGCCATTTGCGATTTAATAGCTTGTAGAACTACTTTTAGCAGCAGTAACTACTTTTAGCAGAAGTAATCGTTTTCTGTATGACTTTATCAGTCTCACATCATTGTGGAGGAATTTTGGCCCTCTCTTCCTTACTGCGCTACATTGAGGTTTGTGGGCATTCGCTTATGCACTGCTCTCTTAAGGTCCCACGCAGAACTTCAGTTTGGACTTCGACTGGGCCATTTTAGCACCTGGATTATTTTCTTTTTCAGTCATTCTGTGGTACATTTGCTGGTGTGCTTCGGATCATTGTCCTGTTGCATGACCCGATTTCGGCCAAGCTTTAGCCGTCAGACAGGTGGCCTAACATTTGACTCTAAAACACTTTGCTATACAGAGGAGTTCATGATCGACTCAATTACTGCAAGGTGCCCAGGTCCGGTCCTGGTTTTCCATTTGCGAATAATCTTTCTCACTGTAGAATGATGGACTTGAAATTGCTCGGAAATGGCCTTATAACCCTTCCCAGATTGATGGGCAGCAACAATTGTCGCTCTAAGATCATGGCTGATGTCTTTCCTCCTTGGCATGGTGTTAACACACACCTGAATGCGCCAGACCAGCAAACTGCCAAAATGTCTGCTTTTATAGAGGTGGTCACACTTGCCAATGATCAATTAATCAAGTGAATTTGATTAGCAGCACCTGGCTGCTACTTACCCCCTTAATTCCTATGGAAGCTGATACTTAAATTTTCACACACTGCTTCTGCATTGTGGCTTAGTTTGTGTTAAATTAATACATAAAACCTTAGGATTGTACGTGTCTTTTTCACACGACTGTAAGGCCTATAAAACACAGGCTTCTGCAGCGCACTAGAATATGATGGAAAGATAGGGGTTTATAATCAAAGCTGCGGCCTAGTGCCGGCCACATGCAGGCTCCCTCCAGGAACTCGCTGCATGCGTCAGTTTCAGCCAGAGCCCGGCAGGACAGCACTCGTGACGCCGGGTCCCCTACCGTCCTGCTCGCTCTTCGTCATCTCCTCCAGCTTCTTCTGCTTCAGCGTGTCCACCACGTCGGCCAGGCTTCCCTTCCGGCGCTCCGGGGTGCCGAAGGCAGAGCCCCCCAGGAGCTCGCCGCGTTCCCGGGCCCCCTCCTCAGGCTTGTGCGGCGAGGTAGAGTTATTCCGGAAGGCGTAAAGGGCGCACACTTTATTGCTGTCGGATTCCTGCAGGAGAAGGCAAGCCGGGAGAGGCGGGGAGAGGGATTTACTCTATGTCACTCTTATCCCACATTCAGCCAGGCTGCCTGCTCATCGCAGGTCACTTGACCCGAATTAATGGTCCAATTGCCACGGTGCAATTCAATCAGTATTCTTTGGCACAGGGAGACTGAGATTAAACCATCGGATCCTGGCAGCCATGCGGTTTCTTTTCAATGCCAAGCCAAATGTCCTGGCAAATTAGGTATGGTATGAGAATGGGGGACTGGACGCTGTAACGGCATGTTGTGATGGGGGGGGGGAGGGGCGGGTGGGCTAGACTTCATGACTCAAGTATGAGGTATGACACAAAACCAAGCACGCAGACAGAAACAATGACTGGTCTACAGGACGCTGATTCCTGCAACTGCCTGTCGCCGTATCTAACACCGAGTGCAGGATAAGGGTCTTCCCCGACCATTTTCCTGACTCTGTCCCACATTTATGCGGGGTCACTGTTTACCTTGGATGGCGCCCTCGCCTTGGACCCTGTTCCACGGCTGGCAGCCAACCCTGACCCACAACCAGACATCAATCCCCAGCCTGGAACCAGCTGGTCACTTAGCAAGGATGCAGGAAGGGTAGGTTTTTGCTATGGAAACAAGGGTGCACCTGATTGGCTGGGGAAGTGGCCCAAGACACCCGACTTCATGCAAGTCGAGAGGAACTCAAAGTGCTGCAGTTGATGCTGATTTTTTTTCCCCCAAGTTCATGGCCTGGAATCTACCTAACTGACATCGACCCATGAGCTTACACGGATGACCCCCTAGGGCGCCCCCTTGTGAGAGGCGGGGACAAACTGCTGATTTCACTTCATCTTGCATGGGAGGTGTCAGGGGTGAAGTTTGCCTAGGCTGCCACGTGGGCTTCAGCCGATACTGGCTGTGCCTCCCATAAGCCATGAAGGAGACATGCACGTCAGCGATCAGCTGGGCCATGACCTGCTGATCCCCGTGAGAGGCCCAGGATGGGGGTGAGGAAGGTGGTCAGGGATGCCCAGCTCCGGCTCAGCCCATGTGGCCAGGCCCGGCGACGAGGTCCTTCTGGGAGTGGGAGTCCTAGCACACCCACCACGCGGGTACGGGGCGGTGGCCTACTTCTGATGCACCATCTGCACGTCTGTCTATCAAAGAGCCTTTGCACCCGCTGACCTTCTCAAATGACACTCCTCTGACATCTACCACCGTCAAACCTTCCTGCCGCCGGCACTCCGCCCAGGGCCCTACGACAAACCCTGTCTCTCTACCCATTCTCTCTGCTTTATTTCTCACTTTTACTTTGTGGTTTGTTGTAAAGTGCAGCCAAGCCGTAAACATCGGGCAGTTACATTTCCAATGGATAAAACAGCATTCCAGCAAGTCTCTGTGAGCTTAGACTCACCCATATCAAATCTGAAAGTAAGGTGCAAAGTAAGACATCAGACTGATCGTACTGCATGTGCTAGAAGAGGGACAGGGAGGAGAACATATCTTCCATCTTCTGAGCACTTAATCCAGTCTGGGTCATGGGGCCTGCATCCCAGAGCACAGGGCTGGGACTCAGCATGGCTGGGAGGCCACACACTCGAACACTACAGACAAGTTAGAGACACCCGTTTACCCTAACCGCATGTCTCTGGACTGCAGGAGGAAGCCTGCATATCCAAGGAAGACCCTGCAAAGGCCACTCAGATTAGCAAGAATGGATAAATGGAATACAAATAAGCAGCTCAGATAGTGACTTCCCACTGAATCCAGCAGCAATATCAGTACTGATTCCTGTATATTCTGATTTTAAAATGTCTTTAAAATCCAGATAGACAAAGAGGGCTGGGCATCGGCTTCCTGCACTTTGGCGGCTCTCGCTTATTGTTGCTTTGCTCACGGCTATCTTCACTGTAGCCTTTACAGACCAGCCCTGATACAGCTGTGCAGCTGGACATCAGTGTCCCCACACTGCAACGTGTAACCCAGGCCGCCTGACCCCGCCCCAGTTAGATCAGCCAATCCACAGCATAACCCAGGCCTCCTGGCCCTGCCCCATTTAGCTCAGCTAATCCACTCCGTAACCCAGGCCGCCTGACCCCGCTCCATTTAGATTAGCCAATCCAAGGCATAACCCAGGCCGTTTGGCCCCACCCCACTTAGCTCAGCTAATCCACGGCATTCCCAAGGCACGGCGAGAACTTTACATGCGCCCAGGGGTAACACCCGATCCCTTCCATGCCATGACGCTGTTCCCATGCATGCTGCGGTGGGGGAGAGGGGGTCGCATGTTCACACTCAGCTAATTATAGAAGGACCTTAGCCGCATCACGCTCCAGTCTAGCTGCGCAGAGAGGGGTCACCAGGGAGGGCAGCAAGGAGCAACTGACTAGAGGCTTTCTGGAATATTCCCTGGACCTGCAGTAAACAATGATCTGCTATTTCTGAGCCATGGACTATAGGAACATACCAGAGGGGCGTGTTCCGTAACAGAGGGTGTGTGATGGAAAATGCCAGTGTGCATTTGCCTGTGTGTGTGTGAGGTATCTGTGCCTCACCAGGCGCTGCTGGGCTGCCATCACGCTGTCCCAGTCGCACTCGGGGGACACGTTGCTGATGGCCGGCAGCTCCTCAGGGTGGGCCTTGCCATGCGGGCCGAGCAGGGCCATTTGGGGAGTGCCGAGGGGCTCCACGCTCTCCACCCTGTCCCAGGGCAGGCACTCCTGGCTCCTGCTGTCCTCTCCGTCGCCAAACGGAGAGGCGGCTTGCTTGGAAGACATTACTCTGCTGCAAGGGAGGACACGGCATTCAGGGGCTGGGCCACGCATGTGTCAGCAGGGCCAAGGAAGCACATTAAAGCCTGAAGGGGCGCCTGATCCAGAGGGCACAGCCCACAATCCTAGGGCCTCTCTTCAGGTTATTTACAAAAAATAAACTTCAGTTCAGTATCCAGCTGTATATTTTACTAAAAGTTTTATATAGTTTAAATCTGTGGAAGTGTCTTCAGAACAGTCTTCTGGTGTTCAGGCTAATGGGTATAAGATCAACACCACGGTTTCTGTCAGGACCCATATTCATGAGGCAACCTGAGGTACCGCCTCCCTCACGGGAAACTAGCACAAGGATTCCCTTTATCTACACAGATTTGAATTGTTAGTGGGTTTAAAATGAAATGTCACAACACACCATTTCAGCTGGAAATAAGCAGATTCCACCATTTTAACAGGTATGAATTTCAAAACCATTCCCTGTTTGTCACAGATATTTTGCTCTTACATCATGCAGTAATTTCTTAAACCAAAATATGGTGAAAATCTATCAACTCCCACGCAGTGTAGCATCATAAATTATAGCAGAGTCACCCCATATGCCACATTTTGCAACTGATCATGAGAGAAATGGCACAAAGAGCTCTAGAATCCACAAGCAGGGTTATGAGATCAATCTTTAGGCTGCAGAGAGGATCGTATTTGATGCGTCAGGTGGAACGGCATCAAGTTTCAACTTACACTTCCTAAATTTCAACTGAAATTGTGCTTTTATGTTTGCCCAGGATTTATAGCTAATTCTCCTAATTCCCCTTCATCTTGGACTTAATAAGGATGTTCCTGGGTCATGTCCTGCAGTGAAAGGAATTAATATAGAGTCAAGTAATCTCATTAGGCTCGAGATAATAAGTGTATTACGCCACTTTGCAAAAACACTGCCTAACGTCCTGTTTCTGTCTTGGTTCTCTGATTTTCTTTAATCTGTGTTGAACATTTCACTATAAAAAAGTTACACGTGACCCTGGAGCCCAGCCAAGTGGATCTTCCATTACTATGGATTGGGTTTCTGTTAGAAAACCTCAGGAGGGCCACAAGGAGAGGAACCCTCGCCTGCTCGGCGAATCAGCAGCGCGTTTTCGGTGGCGCAGATCAGACGAGGCTGGTTGTACTCAGTGGCACGATGTCGCCCTTCCCAAGTTGGCTGCGGGGGGGGGGTGGTTGGGGGTTGGGGCGCTTAGCAAGCTGGGTAATGGGTAATGGAACAGGCCCAAGGCACTCCAAACTTTTCCAAGCCTGACATTCTGCCAAGTTTGCGGCGTGGGGTTCACCAGAGGGTGAAAACAAATTTGACACCGACAGAGATTATTTTAACACCAAACCGTGAGCTAATCTGTCCGCATGTGCATGGGGGAACCCGCATCCCCTCACCTCAGTGCAAACGCCATAAAGATCAGCCCCCACCCAATACCCCCCAGGATGGGCCTGTCCCCCAGAAGCCCCGCCACGCGCCTGTGCAGCCGGCTTTACGCTAACATTGGGCTTACGGAGGGGCGGCCCGCTAAAGGCGGCCACGCGTTTTATCTTTGCTGCCTGACGCACTCCGGCCCTCAGCCACGCCGGGCGCAGCCCTGTGCCATTTACTTGTTGGGCTTTTCGCCGCGGAGTGAACAAATGGACAATGGCAACATATGTCAATGTCGGAGGCGAGCGCAGCTGTGCTAAGAGATGCGGCCTGTCAGTGTGCGCGAGCCGGGAGGCCGGGGGCCCTTTCTGCATGCCTGCCTGCTTTCTTAAGCGAAACAGCCAGTAAATCACTTCCTGTAATTACATCAAACAGAAAATGATCCGGAAATCGAGCACTAATTGAAAAAATCAAAATTCAGGGTGAAGTTGGAGGTTCTATAGGCCAGGCGCGACCATGACAGAGCGTCGGCAGGGACTCGCAAGCGTCGGGGTTTTCTGGCCTGAAAAGTCCTCCATCGCCGGTATGAGTCGCTGTGTGTTCAGCAGAGGAGGAGGGGGTCCAAAGGGGAGTGACAGTGGGGGGGACAGCGCCCCCCAAAAACACACATCTACAGCGGCGATGCAGGGAGACTGAACAGACCCTAGGAATCTGCCCTAGCCATATTTGTCCATCCAAGTGAATAATTTATCAGAAGTGCTGAGGCAGGAGGTGTGTGTGTGTGTGGGGGGGGGGGGGGGGGGGGGTCCCCCTGGGGGGGGTACCACTGGCTGGGCACACGGATGAAAGGAGATCAAACCCCCACCCCACATTACAAAAGATGAAGTGTCTGAGTGAGGGACACCCTCCCTAGTCACATGACTCTCTGCTCCAGCACGTCAAGCTAAACGGGCCATACCAACTGCGGGGGTGCGATGGCTTTCACACCTCCCGACCCGCCGTGCCGAACGGTTAGAGGCCTGAGATGCCATTGCATTCTGCAGCATTTCATACTGGTTAAACTTTTAGCCAGATCGTTATTATTAATTATTATTAATTAGGTCTGCTTTTTTCTGGGAAGGGAGTCTAAAAGGAGAAGTTTCTGGAGCCTGAGCCTGCCGGGCCTCTCGTGAATCTTCGATGAGCCGCTAAGGATCAGGCTTTGTCGTGCGAAGGTAACGCGCGGGTGATGGACCCGGCCGCCCGGAAGGCTGGAGCCTTTGGCAGCCTTAGCCAGAAAGCTGCCACACCAGGAGGCAGAGAAGGCAAGTATGGTGGCTCCTGTATTTTTAGGGCTTGGGACTGAAGGTCTTTGAGCATGCAGTTATATAGCCCGGAATGCTTTGACCCGTGATTTGCTACTGATAAAGTTTCATCATGCAACGACTTCTGTTTAATTGGAGAGCATTAGCGCGCCCAGCGCTGGTCGCCTTCAAGGTCCCATGACTGGGGCCATGTGTGCTGGACTATCCTGTTTCACCCCCCCCCGCTACCAGCCACGTAACAAGGTCTGACTTTCAGCCTGCTGTGCCTGCTGTCTCACGCTGTTGACCTTTTATAGACAATGGTGATGAGTAACCCCACACCAACACTGCCCCCCGCACACAGCCCATGTTCTGACTACTGCGCCCCCCCAACACCATCTAAATCGCAGGTCATTTCAGGAGAAAAATATCTGCCCCCTCGGCCCTCAACATGAGCAAAAAAGAAAGGAGTAATGAAAAAAATATACAAAGGAGCACAGAATGAGCTGAAAAGCAGAGAAAGCTGAAGGTTACTTTAGGACAGAACTTTTTGTTTTTACAGAATAAAGGATCTGCACACAAAAAGGGTTTAGAAGAAAGAGAAGCATGTACAATAAAGCAGAGAAATCAAGCAAAATAGGGAATCACAGGCACAAGGATGTCTCCCTCGCTGTGTAAAATGTCACAGGGATGAGAGTTCCTTTAATAAATTATTTTAAAAGACTCTAGGACACAACATCAACGCAAAAACTAGAAAAGGCTCCCAAAGTAAATGTAGCTCAGTCTTGTGAAATACTACAATTTCCAGCAGTACTGTCTATTGTAATTGCGTTTTTACTTAAAAGATTAACCGGCGCTTAAAGCCAGGGAAGAGCTGGAAGTCGTACAAATCTGAGGTTTAAGGATTTGACATGCAACAAATATTCCACAGTCGCTGCATAAGTGCCGTCGTAGATTTACAAGCATTTATCAACAGCACGGCTACTTGTCAGAGGAGGAGTTAGTGCAGAGTCCGTCCGGGGTCCATGCGCAGTGCAGAGTCCGTCCGCGGTCCGCGCGCAGTGCAGAGTCCGTCCGCGGTCCGCGCGCAGTGCAGAGTCCGTCCGGGGTCCATGCGCAGTGCTGAGCCCGACCGCGGTCCGCGTGCAGTGCTTCTCAAAGCCGCCAGCCGCCCAGGAAAGAGGGCCGGCACTGCGCAGAGAGAACCGCTGCTATTCACATTTCACACGACTAAGTGGCTCCCAGCTGCTCCTGGCCGAGCGAATGAAACCAATTTCCAGCTCAGTCGACAAGCCCTCAGACTAAAGTTTTAAACACAAAGTGCTTTCAGCACTGCGAGCTGTGATTTTATCATGCATCCAAAAGATCCAAAAAGTGAACAGCCGCTTAATTAGTACTGGCATAAACGTTATAGATTTTTATAGATAAAAGTCTCCAATATTATTTAAATAATTCAGACGTCACTAAACACGTTTTAAAGTATATATTTTGAGAATAAGCAAACTAAAAAATATTGATGACGGTGTTTGGATATAGAAATCTGGTTAAATCTGGTTATCCCATTAGGATAAATAATGTAAATCTTTAAATTATTTGAGATTAGGATTTAGTAGAGACTTTTAGAGACTATGGTGTGCACAGTACATTAGATGGTGGGCTATCACTATTATCGCTGTAGTGGGGGGGGGGGGGGGGGGGGGGGATCTCTATCCGACAGCCCCGGTCTGCAGAAGGGGGGCTGTAGTTAGTTCATGCAGCTACAGGGCACAGTGCAGAACCAGGCCTGTTAGTTTATTGCCAAAGACTCTGTGATGCGGTCCCAGCAAAGCTTTGAAGGACAGCGGCACAGTAAACGCTTGAGAAGATACGAGATCCTCCAGGTTTTCAGTCGTAAAGAGTCTCTCGCCTCAATAACTATATCATCAGTGCAGGCCAGAGAAAAAGCGGCTTTTCAGTTACGCGAAAGTTTAGTGTATAAATAAAGTGATAAAGTGGCCTCGGCAGTTTCATATTTAATTAAACATTAATTAAAGATCAGTATACGTTGTAATTAGCAGTAGACGTCTATAAGTTGTACATGTGAAATTTGCTAAAATACTTTTCACATCACTATGGCTGTTATAGTCACAGTGCCATCCAAACAAACAAGTGATCATGTTGCTAATGCAAAAATGTATCACACTGCATCAGACTACACTGCTAGACAACAGTACCAAAATACCACCCTAATTCTGAACATTTAGAAACGGCAAAAGTGACACTAGATAGCTGTGCTCTGAAAAGCCAGCTGGAAGCCGCCCTTAAAACGCGCTAAGGCTGCCCCCCCAGAAGGACTCCCGTGTTCTCCAGAGCGCCGTGCTCCGCGTGGCCGGAGGGACCGGCTTCCCTTTGGGGGAGCCCCGCACGGGCGAGGCGGGACGCCGAGGGAGACGCAGGCAGGCATTACCTGACCCTGTGCGCTTTTCCTCGGTACGTGTCCTCATGGCTGTGTCACTGAACCCGCAGCAGCTGAACATCGATCCCACCGGCGACTCCATTAAGGTAAAATCACATGATGACATTACAGAGTCCTGCCGCTTGAAAATACCCCAGGAACCCAATAATAGTAATATTGTTAATAATAACGACAGTAGTGACTGGAGTAATAATTGCAGTGGTAGTTGTAGTTCTCCTGGTCTATCCCACCGCAGCCCGATTAGGTTAATAAACTGTCACACTGCTGGCTCCCCTCTTCACCCCCCCCGCCCCGCGACTGTCCCTGACAGGAGCCCATAAGGAGAGTGGGGGCGTCCTTCCTGCCAGCCCTGGAGTAATTGGCACTCACGCGCAGAGCCCGGCTCGCCCCTCCGCGCAGATCCCTCCTCGGCGTGTGAAGGCTGCTGATCCAGAGCTGGATGGCATAC
This sequence comes from Petrocephalus schoutedeni, assembly GCA_026780765.1. Lineage (NCBI taxonomy): Eukaryota > Metazoa > Chordata > Actinopteri > Osteoglossiformes > Mormyridae > Petrocephalus > Petrocephalus schoutedeni. The sequence goes on from JAODKL010000009.1 coordinate 23,113,598, forward strand.
CACCCCCGACCGCTGGGTACAAAGGAGGTGTCGGACGTCGCTCGGCAAAGGGTCGGCTTCCCCAGCCACCGCCCCCCCCCCCCCGAGAATCGACTCAGCCTTTCGGATGAGGGGAAGCACTCGCTCGCTAACATGCGTTCCTGCCCGTCTGCGTCTCTGCCTGCTACTTTTTTCTTTTCCCCTTTTAAACACACGGCTGCCTCTGCTTTCTGGGGGCCGCCGTTCCCAATGTGCCTCCAGCCTCTGCCACTGCACTTCAGCAAACTTTACAGCCGGCCCGGCCATCGACCAACATCGGCCTATTTGCTGAGCAACAGTGGAGCTTTGTGGTGCAGCCTCCCAGCTGACAGTAAGTTATGAGGCCTTTGTGAGCGCGACGGGAAGGAAAACAGAGATCGGAATTTGGCTGGAAAATATAATACGGAATTCTCCTGTCTGTGGAACCTGAATTTTTTTCGAGGAAACAATCAAGCATTGTTGGGGGAAAGAAAAGCAAACCTGACAGATGAAATATAGTGGGGGCCCCTTTTAGGAAAACAGTAAACAAAGCTCCATTCAAGCCGCGGCCCTTTCTGCCGTTTGTAAAGATGGCTCCTTCTGTGCAATATGGGCAGTTTACAGTGAAAGGGCACAGATCCGACAAATCGAGTGTAAAAATCTCCCACAGTCCGCTCTGGAGCGAGATGTAAGGGAGGGGGGGGGCACGAGTCTCTCTGTTTCCGAGGGAGATACAATGAGTGATAGGAGACTGGGGGGGGGGGGAGGAAGAGAAGAAAAGGAGAGGAAGAAAACAGAGCCGGGGGGAAAACTGCAAGGGACTCGCCAAAAAAGTAGGAACAATGTCTAATTATGGGGGAGCAATTTCGCCTGGCACGGGAAAGGAGAGGGCCACTGAAGACACTTAGTGTGGCATGAAAGGAGGGGCTATTCCCCCGAGCCGCCGCGGAACTGAGCTCCTCAGTGCTGAGCCGGGACCTTCTGAGGTCATCATTGGCAGCCAGGGGCCAGAAAACTTGGGCTGGTACCACTGGCATGAGGACATCTGGAATGCGTGCACACAGCGGCCCGCTTTCTTCCACTGTATCCCGATTCCATTCTCTTCCCAAAACAGGAAGCTGCGCCAGCACCGGTTAGCTCGGCTGGAAAACTCGCAGGGTGCTCTAAGCAGAAAAGCGCCATTCTTCCCTTTCACTCATCTCATAAATTCATTTCTGCAGGACGGGGAGGCTGGCTGGCGTCAAGGAAATTACCTTGTATGTTACTTTGATTAAGCAGCTTTTTCTAGGGCTTTATTGGAGAACGGCTCATTAGCTACAGCTGGACCCGCCCCCGCAAGTCTCACACGCACTCTTCTGCCTGTCTGTCAAAATTCGCCGGACGCCATTGGCTGAAAGTGCTGAGCATTAAAAAGATGTCGGTGTTCCTCCTCTCTGCACTTTCAGTCTTTGTTTATCCTGGGGGGGCACTAGATAGAGGCCACACGAAGGGGGTGATCGACAGAAGGCTGGCTAAGCCCCGTGTTAGAGATTTACGATCAAAGCTCATTATCTCAGGAAAGTGACACTGATTGCCAGTTTGAACCACTGAGACCAAGGAGGCTGGGAAAAGCAGGAGTCCTATTACTACCTGCCAGCATGTCCTGGATGCTACGAGTCACTGCAGAGATCGCCAGCTGATAACGCAAACGAGCGAAGAAGAGGCGACATTAAAACGCGAGACTCCGCCCCTCGGCCGCAGATTTGAGAAGCACTGGAGAGTTGAGTTTGTGCGCTCAGCGCTGCCGCTTTAACGATGCCCGGCAGGATCCGGCCCGGCCGAGCGCGAGCGGGGGCCTCATAAACCTCACGCAGCTAAACGGAAACATGCCAGGCGCATCCGCCTCGGAGAACGGGAGCCGTCCCGCGTGAGCTGCCGCCTGACGTGGAAGGCGCTTGTACTGCAAGCGGGGGGCGGCCACAGAGAGCCACTCAGACCCACATTTGTCACAGGGTCAGAAAGAGCATGCCGGCCTTTTTGAACGTTCCACAAAAAAACAACACTTCGGCGTGCGAGTTATAATGCTGCATGAGCAGCTCGAGGCATGCTGCATGCGGTAAGGAAAGCTGCATTTCTATAGTTTTATTATAAACTAAACCTAGTCATTTAGACCAGGGACTAAACCTGATCCTGTGATCTGAAGGTTGCTGGTTCAAAGCAGCAGTCAGCAGAGTGAATTCACCATGGGGCCCCTGAGCGAGGCCCCTAACCCTAATAACTCCAGGGACGTAGCTGACCCTGCTTACTGAACTGTATTACAGTTTGAATAAAAGGATCTGGTAAATGTAAATCACTTCCTCTGACATCACAAACAAACTGCACGGTTTACAATCCGGGACTATTTTTAGCATTCTAAAAAATCTTTCTAAAACACACCTTCTCTTTGGCTTTTGTCAGCAACCTCAGTCACATACTTTCCATTTCCTTATTTAACACTTCTGAAACGGCATTATTCACTGCATTTTCAACACTCAAATGAACGACAGACGTCAAATAAATTACTGATTCAGTTTCATTTCTATAGATTTTTACATAAAACAATTGGATATATAAATACATACAGGTGGATTTCAAGTGGCGCTTATAAAAATATTAATTTATACATACGTTTTTAAAGTTTTAGCACTAGGTCACGCATTCATTAAATTTTAAATTACAAATCTTCATATAAATAATATTCTGAAATGAAGTAAAATTACCATGAAATGCAAACATAATGTTATTTTGTTAACCAAAAAGCAGTTTACAACGTGCAGAAAATACGGAGCAAAAATGCTTGTTATAAACACTAAGCACCATTTAAAGATAAAAAAGATTCAAATACAGTTTATGAATCCATCAAGGCTGAAGAGTCAGCAGTAAACACTGGAGGTGAGAAGGCAGGCCGCGCTGGAAGGCAGGCCGAGCCGGAAGGTAGGCAGAGCCGGAAGGCAGGCCGCGCTGGAAGGCAGGCCGAGCCGGAAGGTAGGCCGCGCCGGAAGGCAGGCCGCGCCGTAAGGCAGGCCGAGCTGTAAGGCAGGCCGAGCTGTAAGGCAGGCCGCGCCGGAAGGCAGGCCGCGCCGTAAGGCAGGCCGCGCCGTAAGGCAGGCCGCGCCGTAAGGCAGGCCGAGCTGGAAGGCAGGCGGACGGAAGCCAGGCCTGATCTGTGGCAATCCTCAGCCTCTCTGACCGAAATCATCTTAAGCAACCGAAACACACAAATGGCAAACAACTCGCAAAGGACACGCTAATATTTGCAGAGGGACAGACGCTGGCCTGTGTGTGTGGCCACAATTCACCAACAGCCCCACACACACACACAAACATACACAGACACACACAGATGCTTACATAGATACACGCAGACTCAGACACACACACGCACAGATACACACATGCACGCACACACAGACACGCACACACACCTTTCCCTCTGAGCCACAGGTAGCAGATGTGTCTTTCACAGCCCACAGAGTCTGCAGCCAATCTGCACACAATGGCTGGGGCCAGACAAAGGTCATCTGTTGTGCAACGTGCCAGTTATCAGGGCTGTGGAGGAGACGACCGAGAGGTCAATGGAAAGGGCAGGTCAATGGGAAGACTGGCCCAGGGTCTCCCAGGGGACACGGTGACAGCCACCCCCCGCAATATGATGATGATGATGATTATTATTATTATTATTATTATTATTATTTCTGTGCTGGACTGGCATACCATCCAGGATGTTACCTGCACTTCCTGGAGTAGGATCTGGCATGGTATAGAACATAGGCCCCATAGGGTATGCACCCTATAGGGTGTAGGATATAGATCCCATAGGGTATTGAATATAGGCCCCAAAGGATTTAGGCCCCAGGGGGTATGCACCTTATAGGGTATAGGATACAGACCCCTAGGGTATAGGATATAGACCCCAAAGGATTTAGACACCAGAGGGTATGCACCTTATAGGGTATAGGATATAGACCCCAAAGGATTTAGACACCAGAGGGTATGCACCCTATAGGGTATATGATACAGACCCCATAGGGTATAGGATATAGGCCTCATCGGGTCTGGACCCAATAGGGTATAGCATACAGACCCCATAGGGTATAGGATATAGGTCGGACTGGACTAGAACAAGTAGCAGGAATTGAAAGAGGACGTATGGATGATAATATTCTGATTAGTATTATTTCAATTATCATCAGTAGTAGTACTATTATTATAGTTACTCAGCTTATTAACAGAGCACAGTAACTTACATGTGGGCCAGCTTATAATTTCTTAACTACTGTGCCACCCGCTAGCATGAGTTCACTAAGTGTTACACAAGCACAAGGCCCCTTGCTCCCGTAACCTAACAGGCAGGGTAAGGCAACACGGCCGTGTTTTTGTAGCCATGTTCATGGAGGGAGAGGGCAGGAAAAAGTCATCTGCCTGAATGCTGGGCTCCGTTATGAAATGAATGCAGAGCCCTGGAAGCTGACGCAGAATTCAATCACATTATGAGCAATATTCGATGCCTGCTAACAAGCCACACAATGGTTCAATGCAAGCGACTGATCTGATTCTACGCGCCTTCTGAATAACAGAAAGTATCCATCTATACCACTTACACAGTACTGGGCTGTGGTGACACAAAATACTAACAGTGAATGAGAGTAATAATGATCTCATCTGCTTATTAACACAGAACACACTGGAGATGGCTTTAGTCCGCAGAGATGAAACCTGACAAGGTGACAGCTGTTTGTTTAAGGAGTGTTCCGAGACGAACGTCATGCTAAATCCCTTGCAGAGGTTATGTTAGATGCTGAGAGAGCAGCAGGAAATGACCCCAAACCCTGAGCCTCTGGGAGAGGTCTGCTCCCCACTCCTTCATTGCCCCCAAACCCTGAGCCTCTGGGAGAGGTCTGCTCCCCACTCCTTCATTGCCCCCAAACCTTGAGCCTCTGGGAGAGGTCTGCTCCCCACTCCTTCATTGCCCCAAACCCTGAGCCTCTGGGAGAGGTCTGCTCCCCACTCCTTCATTGCCGCCAAACCCTGAGCTTCTGGGAGAGGTCTGCTCCCCACTCCTTCATCGCCTAAGTTTAAAGCCAGGCTGTTTTTCTTCTGCGGTTCTCACTGGGTGACGTAACACTGATTTGATCTGCACCCTCTCCAGCAAAACAAGCATATAAATATGACTCGACCTGACATCCTTGGTGCTTTTATCAACAAATGCATTATTTAATATAAAGGTAAATGTTCAAATGAAAACAAAGGGCACTTTGAGCTGTAATAATGTGGAATCACAGTGACTCCAAAAGTTCCCTCTCCATTAATCCATTTATTGTTTCAACATCATAAAACTGAGACAGATATAATGTAAATATTTTGCTTATGGCTCTTAAGGTTGACACAATGCAAACAAGGAAAATCCTCTCATCGCATTGCACTCTGGCCCAGCGCTGCAAGAGTATGAATGTCTATTCTACTTTTTATGGTTTCCACTGATACAACATTATTTTTGCAATTAACATTTTATAGTGTATTTTCTTTTATTTCAATAGATGCTTTTATCAAAAGAATTTCTCATCAGCACAACTTCTAGATGGTTTTAAAAACAATTCAGGTCAAATATGTGTCAAAAGTAAAACAGGGCCAATGAGTTTAACATAGTGAACTGAGACATCAGCACTGGATGTGAGAGTGTGTGTCCTGTGAGGGACTAAGGGCACCTTTCCACCTCACCAGGTACCGGACTTTCGGTTCTTTCCCTTTTCCACTGACGTCTGCTTGAGTACCAGTACAAAAAGTTCCAGTACTTAAAGCGCCAAAGCAACTGGGGTACATTTTTACTTTGGTACTTTGGAGTGGGACTTAAAATGCTTTTTGTTGATTAGTTACACAAATAGCCTATCTGGAAAACACAACTGCCATCTTGAAAAAAGTTCAAGAAATAAACTCAGAAGCCAATGATAAATGAAGTAAAAAAATATATCTGAATAATGGATGCGTGGATAAATGAAGAGATCCAAGCTTAAATCTGTTCAGAAGAACCGATACAAGATCAGCATGGCATGGACAAGTAATACAAAAATTGTATAATATACTAGGACAGCATGGTGTTATTTTTTTGTAATAAATACTGGGATATTTATAAAGCAAAAAAGAAGTTCAACTTAAATTTCTCACAAACCCGTCTAGGAGTGAACTAAACAGCAAGGATGCGAATGATTATGATCGTCTCGGAGAACGCATGCAGCGCCCATGCAGAAGCAGCGGAAAACATATAATAGATAATCTTGAATAGGAATAATCGTTAAAATTGCAAAACTATGTTTTTTTTTTCCTATGACCGAGTAAAAAAGTTTTTGCGAAATTGAAACCCACTGCGCTATAATATATATATATATTGAAGAAAAAGAATTAAGAAAATGCTTAATCTTAATCTAGCTGATTAGTGATGTAAGAACTGCATGTGCATTAATAGCACACATCGTAGGGCCCTATAATATGCTACAGCCATTTTTCAGTAAAAAACATACCCTGCCTCATGTCGTGATGTAATTCGGCTCCGGCACTTTAAGTTTTTACACCAGTGGAAAACCAACACCTTGTACTTTTGGTACATTCCATACATACATTAACAGTATGGTACTCAGCAGCCTAACATCCCATCCAGGGTTTTCCCTGCCTCCTGCCTTGAGGTCCACTCCCCCATAACCTATGATCTGCAGGCCCACTTTCACCTAGGAACAAGCAGTTGTGGAAGATGGATAGATGGATGTATGGATGGATACAGCACTATCTAGCTTGCATAGCACACATCAGCTGTAGCGAGCAAATGAATGGGAGCCTGGAGGTGGCACTGAAGCAGCTTTCCCCAGGAACCACCTGAAAGATACTGTAACCATCTCCCGAGGCCGGGGTCCCAGGGCCGCGAACGCAGCACCCTGCCAGTGTTACTAAAAAGGCAGAGAAGCCCCAGTGGATGCGCAGAGCCGCTCCTGGCGTCCAGCTTGGCCCGCCAGTCTATGCAAGCGCTTGTGGCAGGTCGTGACGAGTCTGCGTAATTATTAATTAAGCTCACGGTAAGCGGCTGCTATTATCTCCAGCCAGCGGTACAAGCCAGCCTCTCGCTACCAAACTGGCAGGCATGTCCTGCTGCTGTGCCCTGCAGACCTGCCACACATCCCCACATGCCTGCCGACTTGAATATTCGGCAAACGTCCATGAATCACGGGCACCGCTGATCAGATTCCGCTCGGATCGCGGGAATCAGAGCCGAGCCGATTCCTGGGGGCTTAAGCGTCATTGGCAAAGCTAATAGTATGGCTGGCTGTAAGTGAGATCTAAATGAAATGACAAGGCTGAGGGAGCGAGAGCAGAATGGCAGAATGGAGGTGCACACGGGGAATCCCCCGACAGGCACCTTTCTGAGAAGGGCCACCGAGAGCAGAGCACTGCCTGTGTTTGCCGGCATCTCCACACGGCCGTCCATGTCTGGAGGCACGTCCGCACACCAGAGCACTGAGAGTCGGTGACAGCCCGCCCATGTGCATGTGTGCTACAGCCTGGCTGCTCGCCTGGGCCAGCTAAACCCCACCATACAGACTCTGCCCTGAGCCGCCACCTCCCCAGGCCAGGCGGCATGTAGGTGTCCAGAGCAGTGCCTGAGTCTGCCAAAGGAAAGACTCTGATGGCTGCCTTTGACCTTTTCATCCTGAAATCTCCTTCCCATGTTGCCCCTTGTTCTCTGTGTCCTGGTAAACCGTGAGAATCACCCTGGTGGTGCAGGTACGTAATGCAGTGTTGGGACCCCTCATGCAGGACTCACAATGAACTGAGAACAAGTAAGCAACATCTGGAAAACTGCTTTGCCAATACATATTGGCAATGTAATATTTATGGTTCCATCTATAAGAAACACAGATCTCTCATTAAGTAATGCCTGTATTCTGCTACTGGAGTTTTCATTTCCTTAATCGCACCCCAAAGGTTATTCACTGTGACACTTTCTGTTGAAATGTAATCACACTAACAATCTTTAAGTGAGAACCCACAGAACTGAAAAGAAGGCAGATCAGGAATATTATATATTAAAAAGTTGTCCCAAAATACTGGCCCCCTCCCCCCCATACAAGAATGTGGCTCTAGTAGAAGAGGGATTGGGCAGCATTAGTACTACCCTTCACAGCATGAATACTGCCCTTCACCCTCCCTGCCTGCTCTGGCCTCCACCCGTTCTGCAAGACACCAGATTAATATGTGGCTCTCAATAGCAGTTAATTAGTCCTGCCAATTCATTAACCTGCAGTGCTCCCTCCGCGGCCCTCGCCATAAATTACTGTAATGTTGCCGCACGTATTCCAGTTCTAATAAAGTGATAAAGAGGGGAGATGTATTTGGCTGTATAGCACAGATCATAACAACCCACAGAGGTTTAGATCATCAGACCTCGTGGAAACTTACTTTTACTTTACTTTTTAAATTTTATTAATTTATTCATTTAATTAATCAAAAATCTTCTTCCATTTTTTATTTGATTATTTTAACCTGTTACATGTACAAACGAATTCCCCAGAGGCAGGAAACAAACAGCAGAAACCGAGGCTCCCCGGATGCGGATGCTTTCCCGTCCCGCCTGCCGTGCCCTCCGCTCCGTGCTCAGGCTCAGCAGAAACCGAGGCTCCCCGGATGCGGATGCTTTCCCGTCCCGCCTGCCGTGCCCTCCGCTCCGTGCTCAGGCTCAGCAGAAACACACAGACACAGCGGCTACCTGTGCTCTCCTGCCTGTTTCCCATGAGCACCCTGTGGCAAATTACTGCTCCTAACACTGAACTGACCACTTTCTTTTGCAGAACTATTATTTTTTCCAAATCCATGGAATAAATAAACTTTTTTTCTTTTTAAAACAAAGTGGGTTCTGGGCCGTTTGCCTCCATTTAGCAGCCCCAGCCCTGTTAGTTAATCCAGGCCGGGCAGGGAGGGGCCACAGAATAATCCAAAATGATCATCCTTTTAAATTA
>JAODKL010000009.1:23128959-23143595 GCA_026780765.1 Petrocephalus schoutedeni
GCAGGAGGACAGAGTCGGGCCTGAGGATCAGCCCCAGGGGGAAGAGCAGGAGGACAGAGTCGGGCCTGAGGATCAGCCCCAGGGGGAAGAGCAGGAGGACAGAGTCGGGCCTGAGGATCAGCCCCAGGGGGAAGAGCAGGAGGACAGAGTCGGGCCTGAGGATCAGCTCCAGGGGGAAGCTGGCCAGCACTTAGCGGCTGCCCAAGATAGAACCCTTTTCACACCATGAGCAGGGGCAGGGGGAGGGGCAGCAGGCGTTGTCTATGTATGCAGGAGGAGAGGCATCGTCACGGCAACATGGGAAAACAACAACGAAACAGAGAAGGCCCGGCCAAGCGTGTCTCCGCACCACTCTGGGGGAAAGCGAGAAAGAGCCTGCTTCACCTTTCTCACAAATACACACACACACACACACACGTACAGACCACACATACACGTATGCACGCATAAAACACAGACAAACACACAGTCAATGTTTTCATATCTTTGTGGGGACTCTCATTCACTTCTATGGGCATAACCCTAATCCCAACAAGGACACCCTTAGCTCCTGCACAGCCCCACCCTTAATCACAAGTAACCAAACAAAATACAAAACTTTTGCCAATTTTAGTTTTTTGATTGCATTCACAGATTTTTTAAAAATTGAGGTTATCTTTGTGGAGGTCGAAAACATGTTGCCACAAGGTACAAAGTTACCAGCCTTTAATCACATTGTGGGGAAATCTGGTCCCCACAATATAATAATCACAAAAGAACACACACACAGACACACACACACTCACACGCACTCATCACAGAGCCAGTCAGCCAAATGCTGAACAAAACCTCCATATGGGCAGAGCTCAAAAGGCCGGCTCTCCAACAGCGGAAACAATCTGTTGGTGCAAAAAAAAAAAACCAAAACAAAATAAAAAATAAACACCAGAGCGCAGAAATAATCATCGGCTTTGCTGGGCTGCGGGTGCGAGGCGAGCAGACAGGGACGCCCCCGTTTATGTTCGTCTCGATAGATCCCCTGGTCCGGCATGGGGCCAGCCAGCAGGAGGCGCCAGAGGGGGGAGGCACTGTCAGACACTAAGGAGGCCCCGCTCACATCCACAAAGGGATGGATACTTGGGACGGAGTTCTGTGGGTTCGGCAGTATGTTCTCGGGGGGGCGGGCAGTGTGACTGACCCATTGTTATCTCTGCGCCTGAAAATCCCCACGAGCCCCACAAGAACCAGGCAGAATCTTGTGAGAGCCAGGTGTGGTCTGGAGGCAGGGGAAGCAGGCAAAGAGCCACTCGGACACATCAGCTCCGCCCTCCTTAGTGACTCCGCCTTCCCATGTTGATCCTGCTTGTACCACATTGACCAGCCCCTCCCCCACGTCGATCCTGCCCCCACCACATGGACACTGCCCTTACCGCATCAAACCTTTGCCACCACGTCCCATCATATCAATCCGGCTCATACCACGTCTGCCCCGCCCACAACCTGTAAGCCCCGCCCCCGCCGCATAGATCCAGCCCCCACCAGGTCAACACCGCTCCCACCAAAGTATGACTGAGGGAGCCTTCAAGGGCAACAGAAGCAGTGTAAAAAAGAACAGGGAGCTTTGGCACGGGCAGCAGCACGGTCGGTACGGCGGGCCTTCGTAGGTCTGCTGCCTGCCAGAAGCGGCCCATGCCCGCCAGGCTCGCTCCGCCATCTGCAGCAAATGTGCTCTATTAAATGGCTAGCATATGGAAAGGGGCTCGCTGTTAACACGGCTTCCGCGGACGGGCCTGACGCAGCGCAGGCCTCCAGCCTCGCCGCTCAGACTCACTACTGAATTAATTTCACACCACAGCCATTTAAGCCTTGGCAAGGCTCAAAGTCCCCCCCACCCCCCGCGCCCCCCCACACGGCTACCAGGCGGCGGGGTGCACGCAGGCCGAAGGCCGTGTTTGTGACGGACGCTAGCGTGTGATCCGCAGGAGCCAGCCCTGGGCATCTCCCATAGGGGGCACACACCCGGAACACACAGGCCGGCTCGTCTGGGGCCCAGTGTAGCGGGAGACATATGCAGGGGGGTCCTGCTGCATCTCAGGACGTCAGCGATATATACGATTATAGCCCCTCGCTATTAAATATGGCCTATTCTATTATATAGTATGTTCTAGCAAATGTTTTAATCACAAAACATCTGACAAATAACTATTATATAATTATATATCATTTTCTGTACAACTCCAAAGAGATGTGATTCATCTCATAATAAAGCATGTAATGCAGTCGGATATGAGAAAAATGACAGATTAGGTTACTGTGCACTATAGCTAAAGGTATTCATTTAATAAACTCATTATTTTGCACACAGCTTCTTGAATACGAATTATTTAACCTTTGTCATTGCAAATATTTGCAAAGTGATTAATGAATGCCAGCTACCGTGGAGTTGGGAGACGGAGGCGACACACAGAAACATCCTAATGTCACGCGTCTCATTTTACAGAAGCTTCTAGTGAAACTAATGTGACAAAAATGTGACAAATGGTAACACTTGTCACACTTGTTATATGGTAACACTGTCATTGATAATGCACTATAAATACCTTCATAATACATGATAATGCATGACAGTATAAGAGTTAATAAAGCATTACAGCATCTTCCATTGACAGGCATTGGAGTATTGATTACGATACTTCATAAGCTCCAGTGAAACTCTATAATGCACTATAGAAACATTATGATGGTTAGTATAAGATGCTCTGTGCTGCATTATGAAGGTATCTATAGTGAGTTATAGCTTCAGAAAGCATCCATAATGCATAATAAACATGGCTATAATGTTGTGCTTTTTATATTTATAGGCATTTTTATAAAGATTTACGAATGTGTTATACTGTCTTATGCTATGAAAGCGTCCATAGATGCTTACAGACGTAGCATTCGTAGAAAGTTACTGAAAACAGGTTTTATGCCCCAAAAGAGTTTAACACCTGCGCATTACACCCTATTCTAACCATTGCCTGCAATCTGACTGTAAGCTGACCAGCAGTATACAGCTACAAACATAATACAGCATAATACTTTCGGCCTCCTCTCACTACTTAACATTGTAAAGGATTCATCCCAGAATGCAAATAAGCAAACAAGCCAGGCCAGATAAGCCAGGCAAACAGGACCTGAGCTCTAATACTTACAGACCGGTACCTGAGTCCGGACGTCTCAGTATTATCCTGAGACACAGTCTTCCATTAGGAGACAAAATCTTCTCCTGCCTTCTAAGGTCAATAATGAAACTATAGTGGGGTGACGTGGTGGCATATGCACCAAGAAAGCATGACCGGGGGGGGGCAGCCCCCTGGAGGGGAGAGTGGGACTTTATGGGGGAGGTGGGAGCAAGCAGCCCCCCATCTGCCTGCCTATGCCTGCTACATACTGCGTCCTAATTAGGGGCCAGCACAGTAAAAATACCGCACCTAATTCCGAGGTTAACGGAAATAATCGAGATGCCGAAATGGCGCGATCATCCCGGTCGGCTAAACAGAAGATGTTACCCCGCCGTCAGGCAGGCGGAATGACCAATCCAAGCTGTACCTCCATGAGGCCGCCCCGGCGACATGGAAGGGGGTGCCAGCCAAAACAAGGCCAGCAGAACACAGAACACTTATGCCAGGACCCCAAAAGATCAACACCTCTCACTCCACCCAGCAATCATCTGAAAGCCCCCCACCTCACCCACTCCCTCCACGCCGAGCCGACAGGCAGACGCAGAATTAATCTGTGCGAAGTGCACTGGAATCAGGACGGTGTGTTAAAAGGTGTCTGCTCGCGTTTCAAATTAAACACGGTGCTGGTCAGCATTAGCAAACCCCACCCCCCAAATGGCACGCCTGGCGGGGCTGGTGGGGGCTGCGATTTGCCGTTCACACCGGAATAATTAGAACACGTCAGAAGGAATTAATTTCCTCATTTTTCAAAAGGGTACACAGGAATTACCATGTTATTATATGACAGGGTCCCTGGGAGGGTTGCATTAAATTTAATTTCCAGTGCAGCCCACACAACAAATTAAACCCATAAATAAGATGGAAGGAGGCGCGGCGCGGAGCATATGTTTACGGCGACGAGAAAAGCCAGGGGACCAGAAACAACTGTCTTCATTTCATTTTATTTAAATCAGGCGGACACCGTGTGTCTGAATGACAGGGCCCACTAATGGAGCTGAGATTAAGGGCTCTTCCCCATAAGCGGGGAGACGCGGCCCCCTCTTCAGGTGAGCCTACGCCTGGCGACAGGCTAATGGACCCCGGGGTCGTCAAGCAGGTAGGCGGCTACTAGGTAATCCACGTGGTGCCTCGATTAGGCCGTAACCAACCAGCTAAACACCCAAAGGCTTATTTTTACATGTATATTTATTTATTTAGCAAAGCAGCGTAAAAGAGAGGCAACTATGGCGTTATTTTAAACAGTTGTGAAGCGGGCAGCCATTTGGTTGCTTGTGACAAATGTGAGCATTAACCTCTGGCAACAAAACAGTATAAAACGGTTCAAAATGGCTCAGTAAAGTTTTAAAAATGATTCCATAGCCAAACACTGAAGATTAATTGTGTGTTTCATCCAGCACAAAATGTTTTAACAGCAAAGTGTTGTATTTTTCCAGAACACTCATAATGTACCGAAAAAGGTTGACATATTACTAAAGACATACCACAAAAATAATATTACAATTTAAAATTTCTTAATGTTTTGAAAGGAGCCCAGACAAAAGCATAATTGTTCGTCTTCTAAAAGGCTTTCTGGCCTCTTTTTTCCAAAAATATACAAAGCGGAAAGGTAAATTCAAAACTAAGGAAAAACAACTTTAGAAATGACTCACTGTGGAATAGACTTTTTTTTGTTGTGTTCTGGCAAATCCAATTGGCGTTATCTCGCTGGAGCGTCTGCTGCTGGGAAAACGCTCAGGCAGCCGCACCGCCGACGGATTCCAGCATCGCGCCGAGCCCCCGTCTAATGCAGACAGACCACAATGCGCCTTTCAAAGACCAGGACTGCCTAGGAAGCACGCCGCAGCAAAGGGAGCCGGGGCGCTTTCTGCCGGGGGAACTTGCTTCCAAGGCCGGCGTTTAATATTTTCTTTCTGTCGAACATGCAGCGGGGAGAACAGCCACAGATGCTCATCCAAGGAGGGTGGGGGTGAGGGTGGGGGTGGGGGTGCAGCAGAGCTCTGCTCTTCTCATCTTACCTTTAACCGGCACCAAGATCAACAGATCGCTTTAAAAATAAAAAAACATACAGCCCCGAAGTTTCCAGCTCCAATTTAGAAGCCCAGAGGATTCTCCACAGCGACACTGGCAGCGAAAATCTGCTCTCGTTAGTGTGCCCCGGGAAGGAGGCCGTCTCTCTCTACTTGCTCAATGTATTGATTTCACAACTACACTCAACACTACTCAACCCCCCCCCCAACAAAAAACACTGCTCTGTTACATAACAGCTCTGTCTGTTCCACTCTTATTACAACTGTCTTGTGGCATGGGCAGGTGGCGGGATGACGCCATCGCTGTGTGTTTCGGGACGGAGATGGGAGAGGTGGCCGTCCTCGTGACACGCTGCTGGATGTTATTAATTAAGGAAAGAGTCACCCCAGCCATTACAGCATAATGGCATTCCACCCCGTCCATCCATTCCACAGCCGTTTGCTCATCACAATTACCGAGAACAAATTGCTTTCCAGACATATTCCGACCAATTGTTATTAATAACTGGAGCGGGACGATATTAACCATACCGGAGGGCCATCATCAGCCAGAGCGGGCTAATAAATTAAGCCGAGAAGAGTTATAAGTGTTAATGATAGTTTGTGGCATAATGAGGGTTAATCATTTTGTTCATCAGAGCCAATGACCTGACGAGAAGTTTTACACTGATTTCCACCCACTAAGTAAAACGACATTAATTCCATCCAATCAACGAGGCCTGAAAAAACGTAGTATGGCGAACAGAATAAAACGGAATGACAAAATCATTACGTTTATCTCAGATTGTTATTGACGAGCCGGGCTACAATAAGAGGTTATTTCCTGCTTGGTATAGAGGGCTGACCATTTGTCTAATTACTTGACCAAATTCAGCTGACAGCGCTTTGCCCGTTTTATAGACTTGGAAACACTATGCGAGTGGCTGTGTTATTCGCAGCAGAACAGCAGTGGCCTGCAGTGCAGTGGGGCCTTCAGATGCACTCCCGTAATGCGGCCGCGCATTTATGCTGCTCTGCCAGTCTCAGCTCCGGAGTTTGAGCCCCCCCCCCACCCCCCGGCGTTTGATTAAGCTTGTTAGCTTATTACAATCTGAGGCTGGCTAGAAGGAAAGAGTTTCTCCTTGGAAATGGCTGCCATTAGGGCCCAAGCACTCCCCTGGGGCCCACAAACTTCACCTAATTTGTGAATCAATTAACTGGTGACTCCCGCCGTACCTGGGATTTACCCCCTGCCCCCCCCGGCTGGGGCACCATAGGCAGGACAGGATTCACAGCTCTCTCAGCTGTGGAGCCCTCATTAGTTTTACAGGACTTTTAGCTCCACGTTACATGTCACGGCTGGAAGGGGGGGCGCTGTGGGGATTAATGAGGTACCACCCGGCCCTGCTCCCCATGGCCCCTGCCACCACCCTGCCTCCCAACAACAGAAGCCAAGTGGTTTTCCTGAAATCTGACCAGCAGTAAAGCCATAAATTCAACAAAGTAGTGCAGAGCGTGCGGGCTCTGGATACAGCAGCTTCATCAGCTGATGGCCAGACTTTAAACAGTTACGAAGGGGCTCTACAAACACAGACAAAGTGCCATTTTTACAATACCAGACAGACCCACAGAACACATTTTGTAGCTGATATCTGTCACAGATGGAGCAGGCCACCTTACGATAATAACTGAGAAATAACGTTTCTAGAGCTTAAAATGCAACCAGAAACCAGTACTACTAGCTATCATTAGTTTGCAGCTTTTACCTGTCATACTGTAGGAATTCAGACCACTGACCATTCTGACCATGGATGGTTTTCTCCTGGCCTTCAATTTCTCCCAAAGCTTCTAGTGAACCAACTGGTATATGTTTAACATTATTAGCATTAATATGGGGAGAGCTGTATTGCAGAGGGTGGTTAGGACTCTATGCTCGTGATCAGGAGGCTGCCGGTTCAAATCCCGTGGCTGGTGGTCAGTGCCGGGCCCGTGAGTAAGGCCAGTAACCCAGACCGCGTCTGGCACCCGGACTGATCCGGCTCTCTGCTCATCATTGTAAATCCTTTGGACCAAAGTGTTGCTAAATAACATATATATAAACACAGCTTACTTGAGAATTTCCTGTTTCTACAGTAAAAGCTGTTATACACCCAGTCCCAATAAATAGCTGGATAAAACACTGCACACCACTCAAACTAAAGTGAGAATGAAGCCATAATCGCCCTCCTACGCGGATCTGCTTTTCGTCATAAGTCCAGAACTTGGACCACTATAGTACCAATTGGCCCAGTAACATCATGACGATTCTGCGAGAACCCGGGTAAAAGTTGAGCGTGCCAAAACATAATAGGTACTGCTGTCAGGCCTCTGGTCATTGTCCTTTAGTTTGTCACAAATTAATAATACAGCAATGAAATCTCAATTCACACTGCATAATATTACCTAACTGACAGATGCAAGTACCCATATTCTAATCATTATTTATTCAGATGAATAAATCCTCAGAGACCTGATATTTTTACATCTCGTTCAGTCAGGCAACAGTGACTGTCCCGAAGCTCCACGTCCATTGTGCCAGAAATATAAAATATGCCTCACTGTTTTATGCAATTAAATACCATATATATTTAGTGACAGTCACAAATTAAATGCAAAAATTTCACACGGGGCAGAAATTTGGAAAGCAGTCATTTTAAAGAATGTTTTCAAATGTCACTTCTCTAATCACGATGGAAGGATCATAAGATAGTATCAATAAATAAAGCTGCCCGTATTCAATTAATAATATATGGGGAGAAATACCAACTGCAATGTTATTTAATCCAGATGCAAGTCAGAATCAATTGCATCTAACAAAAAAAAGACACTAGGGGCCCCCTTTGTTGATATCTGCGCAACTTCACTTGCAAAACGTTTTATTAGTCGCCCGCTTCTTCAGGTGCTTCCCAAATGAGATCACACGGCAATGATTAAATGCACCTGATAACAAGCCAAACGCCGCAGAAATTATTTACCGCCTCGTTTTCTAATTAATTTAGCGCGTGGATTACAGTTGCAAAAGAATTGAGATTAATGAGCAAGTTTCGCTGATATACGCGCCCGGGGAATTGAAGGCTCTTCAGAGCTTGATAAACACGCCTTGTAAAACGAATGAGACAAGGACGCGTGTAGAATCCCAGCCCCGGGGCCCTTAGGGGAGCCAGAGAGCTCTTTTTTAACCTGCTCTGACAGCTTTCATATAGTACCCAGCACGTGGACACCCCACCGCGCCCCAGTCACTGGCACCGTCCCACTGTAAGGCCTCCCATAAATTATAATAGAAATCACACCCAATCCACCATACCTGATATCAATCAGCAACAGCTGCTTTGAATAATTACTGACCCTATTGTTATTCTAATGAGTGAGATCTTAATTGTGGAGTATCATCTGCCAGCACTCGCTTACAGCTGCAAACACTACAGAGAGATCGGTAATGAGGGAGAACGCACAGCCGGAAGGACAGAGAGATGGAGAGCCTGGCCAGGTAAACAGAAATGAGCGGCGGACACAATGGCTCTCCACCATCATCTCAGACAGGCACAGGCAAGCTTTCACCATCAAAGTCTTCATTTGCTTTAGTCAATTTTCTTACGGGTGAAATTCATCACACATAGAGCAGTAGATTGTCCAACTCAAATCTTAGTTGTGCTTATGTGAAAAGTTTTCCTCCAGCGGAAAACATGATTTCCACATAAATTACAAGCTCGAATTTTGTGTAAGGAATTTAAATGCCTCTTCAGTGTCATTGTAATGAGTACACACTTAAGAAACACAGCAAGGTTTCCACCTGCCTGCTCTTCACATTAGTGCCCCATGCAATTATTTTACATTATTATTAATTATAATAATGACAGCCTTGTTACAAAAATAGTTTAACCTTCAGCTGGTGAACAATCCATTTTGAGCAAGTTAACGGCAATGAAAGGCCTCTGTTTGAAATGACTTCAGTGTGGATGTTCACTGGTAATTCTCATGCAGAAATTGGGGACAGAATTGGAATTCTGATAGTGAATGGAACTGATGAGTTTTTCACTTTTGCCTTCCTACAATAAAACTACAGGGAAGATTTGCATGTAGCCAAGCTGCTTCCTGAAAACGAGAAAACAGAAAAATACACCTGCTACCTACAGGCGTCTCGCGGCACATTAAAAGAAAAAAAGAAAACTGTAAAACCTATTTTGACTTCAGCCTTCTCAGTGCCTTCGTCCTCACGACTCCTGTGTGCAGACATGCACTGGAGAACAATGTCAACAGACAGCTTTGTTATTCTAACCAATTTGTCAGGCAAGTAAAACCAGATGATTCGCTTTCCCTTGTAGTTCAGAGGCTATGAGATTCATCAGGCAGTGGACATGACCAATGGAGGCAGAAAAAACTTGCAAGGCTACTTAATTAAGTGACGGGTGTTTACAGATGAATTGTAAATACTTTGCCTTTGACAATTATCCATATGTATGTGGGTTATATAATTATGGATCATCCAGCAAGACATTCTGAAAAGCTGTTTATTTTTTCTTACCAGGATTCTATTATCCTGTTTCTCATGACCAACAACTAGCAACCATCTCTAAAAAATAATAACAGCAACTTTAATTGCACACGTTTCCCAAAAACCAACAGTTTTGCAGTTAAGATCTTCATTATTCGCGGGGAACACTATTAAAAACATATTGTGGCCCCCTACTGCAGGCTTCCTGAAGCGCTGGCCATGTCCCACTCAAAGACTCTTTCTTTGGGGCTCTGACTGGCCACGCTGATGTGGCACACTGCTTCAAACACTTCGGGATGCAAGTACGCAGCACCAATGGAGAATCAAAAGTGCTCTATATGTTATAAGGACAACGCACTTGATTCGCTGAGACAGGTACGTTCGTGAACCGAAACAATGAATAAATGTTAGGCTCTCCGTCCGGTTCTTCTAAAACAGAATAATTTGGCAAAAGCGAGAATGGAGGTGATTACTTTGGCGAGAGACAGTCAAAATCAGAAGTCACTGATCCTACAAAATTCACCCCATAGTTG
This sequence comes from Petrocephalus schoutedeni, assembly GCA_026780765.1. Taxonomy (NCBI): domain Eukaryota; kingdom Metazoa; phylum Chordata; class Actinopteri; order Osteoglossiformes; family Mormyridae; genus Petrocephalus; species Petrocephalus schoutedeni. Next base: position 23,139,233 of record JAODKL010000009.1, read on the forward strand.
AAGTACAGTATTGGGATTCCAAGGACCAGGACAGAAAATCTAATTATACAAGAAAGTGCATTTCATCAGAACACATGTGAATTCAAGATGTGAAAGAGCATTTAAATCATATCAGATGCATTATGAGCAACGCAATCTACATATAATTTCTGGTACAGTTGAAAGAGCTTGCTTGTAAGGTATCTGTTGGTGCAGGACACATTATCGTCTATAACTAAACTCCGAAGTCTTAGCGTAGGAATGGGTTTGATGTTCAGTGTCTTTTCTCATTTCATTCATTATTGTATCAGGTGGCTCATCTCCCCTGTCTCCCTATGAAACCAGGCCTCATAGCTTAAGCACAGCTGCCCAAAGGAAGCAGACACGTCTCATAGGGTCCACACCACCAGAGAGGAAACCTTAAAAGCTTGTGCGGCTAAGCCAGTCATAAGGGGAAAACGGTACTTACAGAAGCAGAACGATTTCAGGCCCGACTCCCTGTGATCACTGGTGAGCAGGTTGTGAATTCATGAAAGTGACCTGCAACGAAATGAAGAGACAGAAATGCTTTGAGCTGCGGTGAGACCCAAGCTGCAGAAGGTGACCAGCGTCTCGGGAAACTGCAGATACCCCCATGGACTCAAGGAAACTGTGTGACACCAAGAGTGTCTCCACGAGATTGCATCAAGGGCATCAGTGAAAACGTACAGCATTAAATATTCATTCAGTTATTCTTGGATTGAGCGAATTTAATATATACACGTTTTTGACCAGATGTGTTATGCTGGTAATGGTAGAAGCACAATGTGAAGAGATGCAGGTGGCCAACAGCAAGGCAAGGGCCCCCAAAACTCTGAGTCATTACAGCTCTGCTCTCTGACATGCGGCCCAAACAACTTCTCCCAGACCCCATTCATTTATTGTTAGCCTGATGCTTCTTATGAATGAGTTTTGTTTAAAAGAGAAGCTGTTTTCATTTATTCCATTCCGTTAGACTCGTGACTTCTTCTGATGCATCACTAGTGCATTTGGCTGTAATGGTCTGCTAGGGTCCTCAGCTAGGCAAACACAGACATCCTAATCATTCTCAAATCTGGCCCCCACAGCTTTGCAACTAAATAAATTAAGAACTTTTATGTAAGTATGTAGCGTTCATGGCAGGAAGGTCACAGGCCCAGGCCACATGCGTGTGCCACACGATGATTCTCACTCTTCTTATTTGATAGTTTGTTTGTTTATTTATTTTAGCCAATGAGTCGGCATGTCATTAAGAGCTGATTTGTGCGATTAACTCGCTTCAGCACCAGCAATTAAAATGGGGACAGAGGTTTTTGAGGTCATAGCTAATTGATGCACCAGCGATTTGCTTCACCTTGGTCCTCCCTGCCATGGCGTGGAGGAGCAAAGGTAGAACATAAGTAGCTTCCTGCACTGACACTGTGGTAGACTGGGCGAGGGTACAGTGGCAGCAGCACTGGCTGATGGGAAATGGAGGCTGACGAGGAGCGCAGTCCATGGGGCCTTGAGGGTTCCGGTTCTGGTTTCTCCAGTAGATCAGAGGCTGCCAGTAGCCATAAACAGGCTGCACACACAGGCACCTTGGCAGGTGCATGGCCAGCACACAGCTCACACGCACACACACACACACACACACACGCACACACACACACACACACACACGCACGCACACACACACACACTTGCCGCCTGGTGTCTGCACACTCATCATTAGAGCCAAACCTGTCAATGCTCTTCCCTTCATTGCATTCTGGAAAATGTAACTAATCACAACCGTGGTTTAATTACTGAGGGCTGTTTTAATCACAGGGGACAGAAATTAACAACCTTTTTGAACCACTGACTGGATGCAAATTGAGAATAACGACAATGTAAATTTTTATATTAATTTTTCTTTCAGATAAGTATTTGTGTGGCAAAATACTATTACGCAGCCAACACAGAAAAAATCACATTTTTAATGATAAAGCAAATTACACAGTTCAGCTGTCATAAAATACAAAAAGGTTGCATATTACAGTAACTTTTCTTCTGCGCAGTAGCTAATTTCTGCAGCAGAGTAAGCAGGCCAGCTGAGAAAGGCATAGCACTGGGACTTCCCCTTAGACACGCCTTTCCTGTCGCTAATTAGGCAATCATCTTCTCATTAGAGAGAATTCCACTCAATTTCAGGCTTATTTTATTAGATTCCCCACAGCGTCCCGACCATAAAAACTGAGCTCACCATTAACGGTAGAGATGTTTTCATACTGACGGACTGTACTGGCATAGTGGAGGGGTGTGGCGGCAGATGACAAGCCGTGCCTCTGGGGACGCGCGCACACACACACACACACACGCACACACAGACACACACACACACACTCACAGACACAGACACACACACACACTCACAGACACACACACAGACACAGACACACACTCACAGACACACACACTCACAGACACAGACACACACACTCACAGACACAGACACACACACACACACACACTCACAGACACACACACACAGACACACACACACACACTCACAGACACAGACACACTCACAAACACACACACACACACTCACAGACACACACACTCACAGACACACACACACACACTCACAGACACAGACACACACACACACTCACAGACACAGACACACTCACAGACACACACACTCACAGACACACACACACACACTCACAGACACAGACACACACACAGAACTTCAGAAACACAGCTATCCTGAGGTGAATCTATCAGTCTGACGGTACAACCTGATGTCTGTGTTTGAGCAAATGGGTATTGGCAACCAATGGGCATATGTAGGGTTAACCAGTGATTACTGAGTAAAGTCTGGGCTGCCAGAGCTCAGGACGAGCACAGTGACCTATTGCGACCACCATTATTTAAGAAAGCGGAGCACACTGACTTTGGGTAATGTCACACACACAGCAATAATGCACTATTAACTATTTAAACACGCAATGCAATGCTATATTGTCTATGAACACAAGCTAGATCAATCTGAAACTGAAAGACAGACTTACCCTATTAGATGAGTTTAATGGTCCAGAGAGTAGCCTTATATATTTTAGCAGCAAAAAGTGGAGTTTCTGCAAGCGAGTGGCACACTTGTACCATAAAAAAACAAACAAAAATAAATACAATAAACATATATATGTCTTTAGTTCAATTTATATTTATTCCATAGTTTAACTCCGTTCTAAGGGTATTTATACTGCTGTTTGAGGTGCCGGTGAGCGGACACCTCCAGCACTAATTAAGCACTGATTATATATGATAATGCAGCAATTAAGCACTAGCTTTAGCTGTATTGGCCATATTAACTATGCACTTAAAGCACAAGTGTGCACTGTCACAAAAAGGGTACCAGTTTGTACCTTTGCTTGTCACCGGGGCTGTCCCTTCAAGGGTCTGCCAATTGTGCCATACAGATGTAGGTAACTGTAAGTATTAACATGCAGAAATAGACTCTCAGGAATGTCCCCAAGGTACAAACAACATGAACATACCCCTAATGGTACAAAAATGTCCCTCGTAGTTCATTTCTGTACCTAAAAAGGTGCAAATACCTACGGCTAGGGTAAAACTGACAGACCCTTGAGAGTACAGCTCCAGCAAAGGTGCAAATGCGCACCCTTTCTTCTGATTGTGTGTCTGAGTGTGACTGTGCACTGGCCTCCCTCCCCACAGGCAGACACCAGATCATGACTCTATAAAGGATAGATGTTAATGCACACAGCACTGACCTCATAAACTGCAGACTGGCATACTTATGGTGATGTGGCCATGTGTTACGTATTGAAACAAAACTCCCAGTATAGCAAATTATGTTCCCATCTTATTCAAACAGCATAGCACCCAAGGAGAAGCATCTGAAATGAGCTCTGAAATCAAATGAACCTTCAAATTCCAAGCATGTGTGCATCTGCAGTGTGTTTGGGGAGTGGGGGGGGGGGGGTCACAGCTTGATTCGATTACTCCAGCGCAAATGCAGAACTTTGTGTCTTTGTCAGATGACTTTGGCTTTGGGTCGGCTGCCGGGCCTCGGTGTAATCTTAGCCTCCTGGCCACCATGCGGCTACAGCTAATTATGGAAGCGGACGGCAGGGACACAGCCAGTGGCGTCGACGGGAAGTCTGGCCGTCACTAACTAATGCGAAAACGGACGCTGGAGAACGTCTGAGCACAATGGGGGAGCGGAAGCCTCTCGCTGAGTCGTACCCTCTCCCAGCCCTCCTCTCCCAGTCCTCCTCTCTCAGTCCTCCTCTCCCAGTCCTCCTCTCCCAGTCCTCCTCTCTCAGTCCTCCTCTCCCAGTCCTCCTCTCCCAGTCCTCCTCTCTCAGTCCTCCTC
>JAODKL010000009.1:23151768-23166338 GCA_026780765.1 Petrocephalus schoutedeni
CCCCACAGCGTAGCCCTGACTGATGACAAGGCCCTGCCGGGCCTCCCAGCACACTCACACGGCCATGCCGGCACGTTCTCCCTCCTGATTGGCCGGCTCACCCTCATTAAGCCGCACTTAGTGTCCTCACTTATCCTAGCCACTTATTCTTCACCCCAAATGACCAGGGACACATTTTCATGCCAGGTATTTGCCCCCCGCATACCTAACAAATACGGCACTTTATTTCAGTGGAGAAATCACAGACATAAACAGTCGATCTACGACTTAGGTCAGGAAATAGCTTGAGATAAAAAGCAGCACACGCACGCCCCCGCTTCTATCGGGGGGGTTTCACACACATCAGAGCCTCCTAAATGTGTGGTTATATGTCACTGCTTTTAGGCAGAGACCTTTCATTTACATACCAACACGGCCGGGAGTTTCGCTCTAACTGCCTCGTTCGTTTGTTTCTTGGTAAAGTTTGTTTTCCTTTTCAACACCCCGCCAGAGGGAATCGGCCGCAGGCCTGTGGGACAGCAGGGGCTGTGCGGGCTGCGGAGGGACTCCGGGGCATCTGGCCTGTGTTACCACAGGAGCCGCACCAGGGCAGGAGATGTGCCAGCCGGGCGGCAGCCTGCGAGAGGCAGGCGCAGGGGCTCACCATGAACGGCGACTGCAGCACAGAAACACATCACTTATCCTCACGGCCTGAGTGCTCTCGGAGTGTAAAGGGCTCCGGACCACAAGGAGCTGCCAGATTCCGTCTGCCCTATCTCTGAAGAACAACGACTGCTTTATCAATTTAAGGGCTTAGCTTTAGCCGTGTTAGCGTTTCAGGACAATCCACTCAAGTCCCAGACACACCTCCAAGACCCCGCACATTTAAAAACCTGTATTTGTCATCTGATAAGGTGACACTGCCTGACGGGAAATACTGACAGGCAGCCATGTTTTATTTGCATGGGCTGGTTTTGAGTCTGACACACGTGGAGCATCGTCAACCCAAACTGCCGAATGCAAAAAACCATCCGGGCGGATTCTGCATCCGGAATAATGGGAAGGATGGAACACACATTGAGCTCTGGATGACAAAACCATCCCTCCTTTTAATGCCGAAAGATGAAGAACTCACCGCTCATTGGTCGCATGGCGATTTTTTGAAACATTCCTCTAAGACCATCAATTACGACAGATGATGATTTTGGGTTTCATTAAAATTTGTTTCCCATTTCTCTTCCAGAGAGCAGCTCTCAGATTTTCCTACCTACCCCCATGGCATTTCTTCTCCTGCGGCTGATGTGTGCTGGCATGCAGCGGGAGAAACATTTTTCTGCCCCTTCAGTGGCAGTGTGCTGGCCAGACAGTAGCAGTCTGTCACAGGGAATACACTTGGAGCGCCTTCATTCGCAGGGGGACCCGGGCTCCTCAATAACAGGGCGGAAACCTGCAGCCCCAAACGCGCCAGGGTGGGACGCACATGGCCGCCGCCCATTTGTCACCGGCCGAAGGCCTAATGATTTAAAGATGGAGAACGGGGAACCTCCCTGCCGTCCGCCCTCTGTGGGACGCTTTGGGAGCACTCCCAGGCGGGATGACCCACGTCCTGATGAGGTCAGTGTTTCTGCCAATAGACCCTGGGCTGAGATACAGAGTCCCCCCTCTGATCAGTACTGTTTTGCTCATTCCATCCACGCATTTGCAGTCCCCCGTCTCCCAGAGCGCCATGCCACTCTACCTTCAGTGCCCCCAAACTCCCAGCTTCTCCACAGGAATCACCAGGTTCAGTACCTACCACGGCCATGTGTGTGCGGATGTGTGATGCTGTCATCGGCCCTGTTGGGGGGGGTCTGTGTGTGGGCGGGGGGGGGGGACCTACATCCGGTCACTCTGACAACCTCACTGGGCAACAAAGGAGCTTGCTTACAAACATCAGCTCAAATACAGCTTGAGAGAACCAATGACAAGCCTTGTATAGATTATTTTTAGTGCCAAACTGAAGTAATTAATAAAGTATTGTTTCCGGCTGAGATCAGCATACGACAAAGAGAACCCAGCGAGCCGCCAGCCCTTGCAAGATCCGCTCGTCCTCCGCTATTAATACTTTGAAAAGTTGACGGGAAGCATTACCGAGGGACGGCGACTTTGCGACACCTTGGACGGAGGCGTCAGAAGGCAAGCGGAAAGTAGCTGCCCCCTTCCCCCCGGTGCCGGAATGCGCGAGCCGTCTGCCGGAGAGCGCCGAGCGGGATTTACTCTCGCCCGGTGGCAGGGGAATCATTTCAGTCAAAATGTCAGTCACTAGGATGCTTCTTTACCGTCACCCATCCAAAAGTAATTATTCAGCAGGCAGAGGAATAAACGCAGAGGCAAGATTCAGCGAATAGCCTTGAACTTGCAGGACCTTACATCTTAAAAAGATATTAAAAGATTTCTGTTAAGCGATGTCTGGAACATCTGCCGGAATGAAACCTCTGTGGAAGGAGCACACATCTGCAAAGTTATGGAGACCTGGTTATGGAGAAATGCGTTTTTTTCCCCACTATATTATTATTTATTCCTTCTCCATTTCAGAAAGGCTTCTCTCTGCGCCTCCTCCTCTGGGCCCAGCCAGCGAATGCATCTGGAAATCCTCCGACTACGGCTCTCTCTCCCCTCGCCGCTGCCCGGCTGGTGCCCGGAGAAAATCCAGCAGCGCCAACCAGCGCCCAACTTCGTGCCTCCGATTCCCGCCACGTTGCCAAATTAACGGCTAACGGGGGTGCACGCTAGCTGCCGGGAGCCAGCGAGCCCAGGTCCTCTCTCAGCCGGGCCAGCCCCCTGCACGGCTTGTTAATCCACGGGCACGTCTGAGGTCTCCACGTGTCGGGCACGCTAATGGGGAGATCTGTGGCACTAATATGGGTCAACAGGTTTTCAATATATTCGACAGATACATTTATTTTATTTTTTTAGTTGTACAGTAAAACATCTCGCAAGTGGCTGGATAGCGCCTGACCCACGGAGGAAGCCGAATCCAGGAGTCCTGTGAGGGCTTGTAAATCTCAGTGCCAAATCAGGTCACATCAATTAGTGACCCTTCAGTTGCTTCAACATGTAATAAAGTTTGTGATCTATCATACGCTGACAGTTTTGCAGTGGGTGAAGACGTGGATGATGGAGAGAGGAGAGCGCACCCCCCCCCCCATCGAAACACAACGAGGGGCCATGTGTCAGCGGCTCCCGGTATGTGCTGAGGCGCAGTGCGCCTGGGGCCGGGCCCCGAGCTCCACAGCGAACTTCACATCTCACGTGTGACCGCTCTGGCTGATAGCGAGCCGCCTGTCAGTCCCGCTAAGCAGCCTCTCTCTAATCTCTGCTGCTCTCTATGAACCCCCCCCCCCAGTCTGAAACATGTGACGCCCACCCCTGGAGGATCAATAACGCTCAGAGGTGCAGAATCATCCAGGCGCTTAATGGCGAAGCAGCGCGGCTGCCTCGCGTCTGCCTCCCCAGATGGTTATCCTTCCATCTCTGCGACTGGGGGAACGTGCTTAAATATGAGCTGTCAGTGATGCAAGAGCTGCTGCATTAGTGACTGGGAAAGCCAGACGATTTTATAATAACTGAAATACTTCCCCCACAATACTTTCCAAACATTTTACATTTAATGCAAAAAGGAAAATCAGCGTTGCAACAGTTTCACATGGAAACTTCCAGACTAATTTTGAACAAATATATTCTGTCAGGAGTATGCAAAGTTGTTATTTTACTCTGTTCTTTCCCATGGGTTAAGGCCACTTGCTCTGTGCATGACAATAATCCTTTGTGCTCTGTGGCATCTGCACAGTGCTCCGTTTCACACCAGCAAACGTAAGTGTGCAGCAGTGCTCTCTGAGGCTCTCTTCATATGGCAAGGTGCTTACCAGTGGCACCGGGGCCCGGCTCAGGACCAGCGCTGCGCCTTCCCGCACAGGGCCGCGGATGGCCTGGAGATCACAGGGAAAGGAGTCCCTCTGAGGCCTTTTGTTCTTCCAGGGCCCCAGGGGGCCCCGCTACAGTAACTGTGTTTCCTGTCTTGCCACCAGATCTGGGAGTTTGGTAACGATTCCACAAGAGCTAATGTCAGCCAGGGAGGAAGGGCCAGACCCTATCTCTGAGTCTCAGAAAGGTTTATTGCTAAAATACTTTATTAAAAATGATGCACAAGGCTGAGCCAAGACTCCAACTTTCTCCTTTCCTGCCAATTCTGCTAGAACTTTCACAAAAAATAAGTCCCGTAGTGTAGCAGCAGTAAGTGCTGGCTGAGCTCGGGCCTGTCCATGGGCAACACTGAATCGCGACCCTGCGACGCCACACGGCCCTATAAACTGCTTAGTTTTATAATGGCCATGATCACAGCTTCAAATAATAAAGTAAAATAGAAACTGCATTTCAAGAGAAAACAATGAACCAAAAAAACTGGTAGATAAAAAGCTTTAAGGAGAGACCGGATGATGAAAGGCAATTCTATCTCGAAAGAGTTTTGGCCAGCAGACAGGCTTTCCACGGAGCAGCGCGGATTGGCACGAACATTTGTACAAAATTATAAGTGTATCTGCAGAAGCTGGCGGGAGCGGGCCGGCCGCCCGTGCGCGTATGGCCCCGCGTCCCGGCGAGTCTCCGCCGCGCCTCTCAAAACCGCCGCATTTTAATTACCGCCAGGCTGCATGCGCGGCCGCTTTGATATGCTAATGGGGCGCGTCGCCTTCGTACGTGCCCACGAAAAGCTGCATCGGAGTCATGAGAAACGAGGAGCAATGCGAATACGTACGCGTCCCTCCTAATGAGACACGTTACAGATCGCAGAGAGAATACGCACAGGCGCCACAGATTAGCTTTACATTTTCTAATTATCACCGTGTTATTAAAATACACGTGCAATAATAATGCCAAAATGGTACCTGAAGAGTGTAACTGAGCTGTCAAGGAATGAACAGATGTTCATTCATAACTGCAATATTACATAGGCTATATAAATACTTCCCAACATTTCTCTGAACACACAGCACTGAAATTTGGGGAAATGTAATGTTCAGTGTTTTGCATCAATGTGACACATTATTACGCCCTCAGAGTGCGTTTGCGTATAATTACATTGAGATTCGAGGCTTTCTCGATCAAGAGCAAAAAGTAATCTGGTTCCAGTGTTATAAAGACGCCACAGGAAACACCCTCCAAAAGACAGTCACTATTTCACTGAGAAGTTAGAAGGCACACGCCGTTACAGCAGCACGGCTTCCCGTCCTTTGTGGAAATAAATGAAGAGTAGGTTTAATCTAATAATCAGTGACGTTCATACACTGCAGATCAATAAACTAAAACATATGACTGACCCTCAGAGGTGACTCCACCTACATTTTCGTTTCCACAAAGCTGTACGATCTAACCCATTATGCAAGGTGGGCACAAGGAACAATACTGTTATACAACGAAGCGAAATTGCTCCTGGGTTTGTTTTGTGGGGGTGGGGGTCAGAGGGCAGGTCGAGAACTGAAAAGCGGAGCAGCGTTCCGACACGTTTTCCAGATGGGACGCGGCGGATGCTCGCCCCGGATGCCCAGTAACACCATCACGGCACCAGGCTGGTGAAATAAGCGCAGCCTGCTGCCTGTTATGGAACCGCTATGCCGTACAGAAGTACTGTGACAGGTCTCTGAAAACTAAAATCTATTATGCATATATTAGGAAAAAAAACCTTTTCGGTTCCCCACGCAGCAAGTGCTGTTTAATGAAGACGTCGCCATCGGTTTTGATCGCGGCTGAAACATTCCGCTGCAAATTAGCCGACAGAATCAGGACAGATGTCCCGACATGTGCTCCCACGTCTATTCATCCACCTGTCCTCCCTCGCTTCTGCTGCTCCGTCTCTCTTCTAGCAGAGCCGCTGCTGTTGATCTCCTCTCATCTTGTGTATCATTAGCAGCCCGCCTGTTTGGGCCGCAGCCCCCAAATATGGCGAGGTGCGTGCGAATTACTGCTCGGCCGCGGCCGCCTCTTCCTCCGACCCCGTATAATATTCTCCACATCTGCTGTAAAGTATAAGCTACAGGTCTAAATCCAGAAGGAATAAGGGAATCATATCGGTCATTAATAGAAGACATGGCATTAAATTATGACACCATTGCAATCACAGCTGAATCTGCGTGCTGAGATTATTTGTCTCTCCAAAAAAAGTCACAGTATGACCTGGGTTTTTACCTGTTGTACATTTACATATGCCTCCTTTCTAAGATTACACCATAGCCCAGTTACTGTGGAGACTGCGGTGTTCGTCAGCAACAAATGCATTCCAAATATCACACGTTCTTTGCCCACAACAGAATCGTTTAAGTATTTTACAACATGAATTCGTGCGGCAGAAAGAATAGTGTACACCTGTTAAATTCGCTAGGAATCAGAATCTTACTTCATGCTGCTAGAAAAAGGTCTTTAAACGACGTGGAAAAAATCAACGCCAGTACACTGAAATAAAATAGTAAGACGTTTCACAGTAACATTACAAAAGTAAAAAAAAAACAAGTAAAAAATTAATAACAACAACAACAACAATAATAATAATAATAACAATAACAGTAATAATATAGTATTAACTATATTCAATTTAAAAAAATGTAAAGAAAAAGGTTGTCTTCATCAAAATTTGACAATCAGTGTTGATTAAATAGGTTGGATGTAAACTCTAACCATGAACTTAGTAACATTAGCCTGGGCCTATGCTTAACACTCGTGCGGCTTCGCAGTAGCTGTTTTCGTATAATAACTTACTATCTTCTTCCTTTCGTCGCTGTGAGATCTTATCTTCATGTTTTCAGAATGTTTGGCAGTATTATAATATATGAGCTGTTGGTGATATGTTAGGGCATAGATTACACTGTGACCAGTTAGTTTTGGGGCATAACTGCAACTATGAAACTATGTTCTGTAACACAGTCCACAATCTTTTAACCTAACCTACCGGCAACAGGCGAGTCAGGGCAAGGCGGTATCTTTCGTACCGCGGTCAGATTAGGAAGTGTACGCAAAACCACAAGTCCTTTCGCTGAGCCGCGTGTAGGTAATACGGACACAGATTATCAGTCTGGATATTATAATGCAAGCGTTCCCTAAAGCATGCACATACCGCAAGAGTATACCCAAGTTTTACACATAAGGGACGCGCACTAAAAAACAAATTAAAAAACAAACGAAAATTAAACAAATAAACGACCGATGGCATGTTCCCTAGGAAAAAAGTTATAGAATATAATTGTGTCAAAATATTATTGCGACCTATTTATTCCTGCCTGTGTATTATTGAGTTGTGGGCTTTAACTATATGACGAAACCATTTCCCACTTGGACGTACAGTTTCATCTCAAGAAAAATAATCATGTTATAATAATTATTATTGACTTGTACTATTTTTTGTAGGGATATTAATTAACAAAAATAGTTAAGCACAATACTATAAAACGAATTGTTTTACGTTCACCACACTCGTGTTCAAGCCGCGTCAACAAGGCAGAAAGTAAGTGTCTTACTGAAATCCCAGACAGTGCAGCCCATCCCTGTATAGTCGCCGGCACAATATGCTGAATGGACAGTCTAATTATAAATGTGTCGTTTGGATTTACTTTGGGTTCCAGTGCTATCTTACCTTATGGGGGAACTTTCCCTCACAGCTAACAGCAACTGTTCCAAATGCCATTAGAGAATCCCGCTCACTGCAGATGAGTTTCCAAACAGCTCTTCTCACGCTTTAAAAGACATTGGTCTATTATTAAGGCGATGCATACAATTAAGGCGTCAAAATCCACCTGTGCACAAGGGGCTTGTTTCAATGACTACGCAATCATACTCATATAAATATCATCTATAAATACAATCTAATAATATACAGTAATAAATACATACAAGAGACTAGTTTAACATAGCAGTTTTGTAAGTATCGTGCTCACAAAAAAAGCATCGCTACAATGTGCAGTGAATTTTCCACTATTATATTTCTTATTTTGTAGTTCGCAAAATATCCCTTGTTAAATGTTATCACTGCACATACAGCAGTCCTACATAAAGTTTATCTGAAATAGCGAAAGCGCCTAATTTCGGGTAACGCCCTTAAATTATGTGCTATCTACTTTAACCAGGCTGCGCACACTTATTTTACTCGGCCTTTTTGTCCCCTTTTTAGCCTTAAATACCATTTTGAGTTTTTCACTGCTTCAGCGTCTCCTCTAGATTATCCACGACTATGCCGCAACAAATTCAAGTACACGTGTAAATTCAACGCATCTCGCAATTGGTCTTACCCGCAACACTTGGGATATTGGTCATTTGTAAAGTACAGTCTTCAAAGAGGCAGTTTTTAAAGTCTAATATTAATTTAGTTTATTGATCCTGGCACTACCAGCATTATTCTAATTTTAATTTGTAGTTTTCAAACACTAAACAAGAAGTATTTATATTTTTATCATTTATATCATAAACAGAAAAATTGTTTTGCTTGCATCGTGTCTAAATTATTTCTTACTAACATTTATAAATATTGGAATTTCCAAAACACCGAGAGCTAAGGAAAGTAGGTGAGATTACGGCAGACTTACTGTGCCCAGCCCGTACTTGCTAGCGGCCGATCTCGCGAAAGGAGCCCGATTTCTCCAAGTCTCGCATTGTCTTTTAGCCGAGTACACTTGCGATGCGGAGTTTGTCTTCATTAATTGCTCAAGCTTTCGTTTAATGACAATTTACCTGACCCCAGTGAAAGCTGAGTGACACCCAAGCTTTATTATGGGAATAATATTTAAGGGATAGATAAACCCTTCCTTTCCAAATTAAACAATAAGGTATAAACAACAACGAATCCAGAACTCTAAATTAACTTTCATAACGTACGTGGAGTTATACTTGGAGTTAGATATCCAGCGTCACCCAAGACATTATCAACGAAGAGTACCGCGCTGTGGACAGAAGTGAAATTGCTCTGCATAGGAAGGGACCTCATGCTCTACCGCGGGACTCCCCGAAAACGATGTTAGAAAGTGCTTAAAAACTGCATCGTACTCCGACATTAATGTAGTATAATAAACGGTGAGAACAAAACACAGTTTAACTGTATAATCGCTGCTTAACATAACAGGGGGAGGGTTGCTTAAAGACTTACGATAGGAAATACCCCGAAACACATGCTTCTATTTACTTTAAAGACACGAAGCGAGCACATGGACTAAACTTCAGAATACACTACTTACATAACACCACCAGCGAACGAAATGCAGAGTCAGAAGTTAGCGATTATAAATCGGTGTGTCAGCCCAGCATTTAAAACAAAGGCTTGCAAAATCGGTACTGGAAAGAACTAAATAAACGCCGCCGACTGTATCTCCGATTTGCAAAAGTATTTCAATTACCAAGTAGCACCGTGACATTGCAATAAGCGAATGCAACAAAGTGACGCGCTGAGCGCGAGTCCGGCCGGGAACGTTACGGAGAAAGCAAACAAACAAAAAATAACAAAAGAACTAAAAGAAGGAAAACACGCACCGTTACCTTGATGCAGAAGTCTGGAAAGAAACAAGCTCGGGTCCGTTGGCAATTCCGGTTTGATGTGTTTAATCTAAGAGGATGATCACTGCTTTATATTGAGATAAAATGCTAAAGGTTGTTACTGTTTCCATGGGCCAGGAAGATGGAATTCCGGTCTTTTACACAAGTTTAGCTGTCAACGCTGCGACGAGGCTTTGTTGATATCTGACTTATTAATTTCCTTCTCTTGCTCAAGTGAAGGCGAAGGCTAGTGCTGTCAATCTTGGCAATCAATGTGAGCGGCCATGTCGCAAGTATTCAAAGCATTTCCCGTCGTGCAACATCAGAAAGTGAGTGGCCAGGGCATTGATCTGGGGAAGGCAAATAGGCTGGGCTCCCCCTCCCAGACACGGGAGATGTGAGAGAGAGAGAGAGAGAGAGAGAGAGAGAGGAAGAGAGAGAGAGGGAGAGAGAGAGAGAGGGGGAGAGAGAGAGAGAGATAAAGTCAGAGGGCGGCCAGGCGATTTTGCGCAAAATAAAGAATGGATCGGGAACCGTACTTAATACTTTAAGTATATTACAATGTTAAAAGAACTTTATTTAAAATCCAGGTAACAGTAGCGCCAATAAACACACAAACAAACAAATAGCGAAATAAATAGATAAGCAAAATCGAACTTCAAATTTTATACACAGTAACAATAAGTGTTGTTTCAAGGTTAATTGAAGTCTCACTAAATATCGAAACAGAAAAATTGATTAGCGATAGATAATTGGTATCAGCAGAACGCAGAACGCAGCCTACAAATTTAAAATAATAAAATGTTACATTTTACTTTCCCATAAAATTGCTTAAAATGTTTCTTCCAACTGGTTTATGAAAAGTGGATTTTGAAATTGTTCATTTGGTCCGTACTTAGGACCTGCAGTGGTTAGTTATATACCCAGGCCGGTAGCGGTGTTTGCAGCAATAAAGCAAACCACAGCCGTCAAAAAAGTTGACTAGGAATGCCGGTGTAAGCTTGTGTGCCAAACTTGTGTGCAAAGTATTTCTTTGTCGTATATTAAAGTGGCAATATCCCTTGCAGTAATTATGTAATACTGAAAGTCGTATGAGCTGACCGGTAATAACATAACATGTAATGTAACTAATAAAGTTACCAAATTCACAACACTGGTTAATTCGAGTATAAAGGTAAAACACGGTTGTGTGCCGTCAAAAATAAAGGTATTTTGCAATTAAATTCAGCGCAATATAGGCATATGGTTGCTATGCACAAGTGATTTATCAATAAGAAGCTTTCGCCTGCCGCTTTAAAATGAAAACTGAAATCTTGTTTCGGTAATTATTGTATTTAGGTACAGAAGTACAATTTTGCCCCTTTTTACAAATTGGTACATTGATAACTTAATTATTAGCTGCGGTGAAAACTTCACATGGTATTAAGTATCTAAATATACCTGCATAAATTTAGAGTACATGTTTAATTTCATTATGAAGCGTTATGAATACTTTTTAAGGTATGTGAAGTTTGCTTATTTGTCTTCGGAGCTGGCAAAATGGGAAAAAATCATATATAATCTTTTAATTAAAAGCCGTCGTGCCAGTAATATAAATTGTCCATGTTTAATTTTTTTGGAGATCAATGTGCAGTAGGCTATTATTTACATGATTTACATTACTATGTCTACTTTTTAAAATGACATTTTCAGAAATGCTTTGTTCCCTTGATAGATACTTGACAGATTGTTAATGTCGGAAAACAAGGAAGAACCCAAAACGTGACTTCACGTTTGACCCCTTCAATCAATTTTACGTCGTAAAATGTCGCATGCTGTCTCAGTTTATGCTTCGCAATGTACACGGATCCTGAGCAAGACAGAAAATGCTTTTATCCAGAACTCAACCGATACATCAAGTTATATGCATTTCCGCCCTTACACGTAAAGTGACAGCCTGTCGAAGATCACAGACGGTCACAGGTTACAGCAGAGTTAGGAAACGTTACAGTGCAATGCATGTCACTGATGAAACATGACAGCTTCTTTATTTAATATAGAATGTCTTTGCAAATCCCAAAAACACAACGGAGGGAATCATGTAAATACAACATCTGTCTAAAAACTACTTGAATAGCAGGGAAACACAAATAACTACCTGACATTTTGCAATAAAACTTTTTTTTTAACGAAAATGAATGTTTAGAACGTTTTCTAATGATAGAATTAAATATATATATAACGCAATCTGTTAAAAATCATAGGAGACACATGAAAACGATCGACACCCTGTCTAAAACAGAATATTGTACTTACAATGATAGGGAAAGCGGCCGCGGGAAACGCTGTTTAACTGAAGAGTTAGACAGGGTTAGGGCGAGAGAGAGAGTGAGAGAGAGGGGGCGAGAGAGAGAGAGACGGAGAGAGAGAGGGAGAGAGAGAGGGAGAGAGAGAGAGAGTATAGACAGCACCTTCACGATGTCTCGGCGCATCTGCCCGGCTCCCGTCTTTCATTTTTACATTCCCTTTGTTCCTGTGGAAATCGTGTCCACACCTTCATTCCAAAATTCTGCCTGCACCAAAGAAAACCTAAATAATTTAAACAGAGGATTGCCTTTAAGGCAATAAACTAAAATCACTTAAAGTGTACTCCTTTTTGTCTTTGGCGAAGTACTTTAAGCTAATTATTTAAATATTAAAATAGATGTCCAAAAGTCATTACCAAGTGGAGTACAGTGGAATAGAAGTATTCTGCGATGTAACGACAGTCGAGAGTTGCAATGAGAGCTGCATTTCCAGACGAAGACATAATTCTAAAATTAAAATATTAATTTAGCCTACAGAAGTAACGATCAGCACAACATGTTATTTAAAGGATGGTGAAGGCATATACGAAATGTTGACTTGCGGCTGGCATTATCATCCATCTTTCATAACTCTGAAGAAACAAACTCAAACAAGCTATTGTGTGTGTGTGTGTGTTTGTTTGTTTCTTTTTTCAAATAGTTCCACACACGAGTTCTGAAATGTAAGCCAAACAACTAGTCTAATGAGAAAATATATTTTTTAAAAGTACCCGGGGAAATGAGCACTTTGTGCGATAAGTTACATACACAGCCTACATACGCATGTATAGTTTTATTCTTATGGAGCAAAATTTCCAAAGTATTCTTATATGGTCTAAACACTAATTACAACCGTTTTATACGTATAATGCAAACATCTTAAAGTGCCTGCCTAGTTCTAAGGTTCTTTGGACAGATGAAACCAAGACCAACTTGTACTAGAATAATAACGAGCGAGCACTTTTCCATCTTTAAAGAATATTCAGAATGGTAAAGGCATTTTTGTAGACTCTACAATGTTAACTTTATCTGTCAGAGAGTATATATACACAGAATATGAGATTATGCTGTCTGTCTAACTTACAGGCTGAACAGAGCCCATTGAGACAAACACGGGCAGCGCGATTCCGCGGTACACTCAGGTACCGTATACGCTTAAGCTGCGTGCCTCACACGCCACCCTTCGATGTTTATGTGAATTGCCGTTTATGGTCGTCAGTATAAAGCACTAATCCGCCTTCTCAAATATTACAGATGTCATCTCTGGAAAAGTCGACCGTATAATTATATTTCAGGCTTAGGCTAGGTTCTCGAAACTAGATGTTATCATAGCCCATTATATGCGGATATCAAATCGGAATGCAATCTACATGCAATGAAGATAATAACCGCATCCAGATTGTTTGAAAACAATACCGTTTGAGAGCAACGTCTTCACAGGAAAAAAAACGTGTATTTAAAATAAAGTATTTGCCGCAGAAATTTTCAGAACTATAAGTAAAACAAATTATTTTCTCATATTTCCTTATTTATATTTTAAGCAAAATATAGGCTGTCAGTTTGTTTGGCTGCTTTGATAGCACAGTTCTTAAGTATATAATATTTTAGTTAAATAACATTTTCTTGTAAAACGCATGTTTTCATGTTTAAAAACATGCATGTCTTTGGAGTTCAATATATGTAAGACAAGACTTCATAGCCTACTTGAAATCTCAAATACACCACTCCGACAGGATGTCTCAAATATCTTTCCTTTAAACAGCGTTACTATATTTTCTCAAATACTCTTTCGACTACTAAAACATATGCCCAATGTATTTACATTGAATTGCAAAAGTATACCTGACTGATACCTGAATTCGTATGGTTTCACGTTGTGTTTTACATTATGAAGTTTAAAGAAATCTTAAGTTTAAAGAAATGTGCCTTTATGAGAAACGTGTGAAGGTCACAGATTCCGCAAATAAGTAATTTAATTTGATAAACAAAATGAATCACATAATCATTTCCACATTCAATATTTGTAAATACCGTGATTAGGTACCCCTGAGTTATTACTCTAAGAATTATTGTGTCACTGTACGTATCAGCCCAAATAGTACAGTATCCAAGTGAGCTACATTTGGAAAACATATATTAAAATTAGTTTATCTCACAAAATACCAGCTGACATATGTTATTCACCCTTTTTCCATATGACAGACAAAGTGATCAGCATAGGCCACGTTTAGTGTGGATGTAATTTTAATTAGGCCAATGTACATCACAAGACCTAAGTATGCATTGTAAACACTTTTTACCTGAATGGGTATTTTTTCTACAAACAACGCGCTCTGAAGATAACAGAAGAGAGATTAAGCAATACATTATTTAATAGTAGCTGTTTATCTTTATCTTTTTTATTTCTGTCATTGTTATTATAATACTAGTCTACAGTATTTTATCATCTGGTGCATTACTCGCATAGGAGCAATATGCTAATGTTAGAATAGTTAGACCGGCTGTATATCATTTTTGGTTAATCTGCTTTAATTTTTCACGATAATAAACGACATCAATGGAGTTGGACTTTAAATGTTCTGGTGAAGAAGTTTTAACAATGGCGTCACGTGTTTTTTAACCAAAGGTCACAACTTTTATTATGCATTAGCTCAACACATTTGTCCAAAAGAAAATACAGTAACCTTAGCCTTGAAGATGGTCACTAATTTAAATCCTTCAACT
>JAODKL010000009.1:23185406-23197524 GCA_026780765.1 Petrocephalus schoutedeni
CACTCCTGTCTGTACCAAAACGTGTCCCTCACTCCTGTCTGTACCTAAACACGTCCCTCACTCTTGTCTGTACCTAACTGTGTCCCTCACTCCTGTCTGTACCAAAACGTGTCCCTCACTCCTGTCTGTACCTAAACACGTCCCTCACTCTTGTCTGTACCTAAACACGTCCCTCACTCTTGTCTGTACCTAACTGTGTCCCTCACTCTTGTCTGTACCTAAATGTGTCCCTCACTCCAGTCTGCACCTAAACGTGTCCCTCACTCCTGTCTGTACCGAAACATGTCCCTCACTCCTGTCTGTACCTAAACACGTCCCTCACTCCTGTCTGTACCTAACAGTGTCCCTCACTCCGGTCGGTACCTAAACGTGTCCCTTACTCTTGTCTGTACCTAAATGTGTCCCTCACTCCTGTCTGTACCTAAACATGTCCCTCACTCCCGTCTGTACCTAACTGCGTCCCTCACTCCGGTCGGTACCTAAACGTGTCCCTCACTCCAGTCTGTACCTAACAGTGTCCCTCACTCCTGTCTGTACCGAAACGTGTCCCTCACTCCAGTCTGTACTTAACAGTGTCCCTCACTCCTGCCAGAGGCTGAATGTACTTGACCCAGTCTTAGAGTGCTCCACACCTGAGAGAGGATGCTTCGCCTCAGCTGAGCCATCAGTGACTCCCTCAGGTGGTGCAGATCCATCTCCAGTCGGCTGTACTCATTCCAGGCGTTCTCCATCTCCTGTGCAACAGAGTACTTGCTAGTGAGGACACCCAGGCCAGACACCCAACCCTTGGTCCATTTAAGAAATTGCCATTTTGCTAGTAGACTAAATCCATCAGCAGCACTGGATTAATAATATACAAAAGAGTCAGACTTAAAAAAAAAAAACAACAATTAATACATTTACATTTTTTAATTAATACTGAATAACAGTAAAAACATTAAACTTCATTTGAATCATGAGTAATATTGGTTTAGTATGTTTCCTATCACTAGGTGGCAGCAGTGAGCTAGGCAGTTTGGCTCAGTGGTGGCTGTGTGAGGCAGGCCAGGTCCGGCACACCGTGGACACCCGGGAGATCTCTGCCCGGATGTGGACCAGGTCCTCCTGCAGCAGCCTCTGCTGGTAGGCGATTTTCTCAGCGTGGGCCGGCTGGTCGCGATACTGCTCCATCTGCTGGTGGGATATATCCAGCACCGACTCCAGCTTGTCCTAAGAGGCGAGGGAGAGCCAGGTTTGTATACAGCACAGAGCAGGGACAGACCACAGGCTACCCATAAGCACGGCAGTGGCGGCCAGGGTCGCGGGTACAGAGTCTCTCTCTGAGTACCTTGTCCTCCTTCAGCATGCGGATCCGTGCCTCCAGCTCTTGTAGGATCTTATCCTGCTCGCAGAGTCTGCTTAACTTCACCTGCAGAGTGTGTGTGGGGCAGGGAGAGTGTGTGAGGGTCTGGTTTATCTGGCCCTTCTCCTCTCTGTCTGTAAGTGGTGGCAGAAAGCGTTTGATTGTTTGCCCATCGCTGCTCCCCGGATGGCGCTATAACGAACCCGGGCATCTTCTCACCTCTATCACACACTACAGAGGTTTGTTTTTAGCAATGTTAGCAAAGATGAACATTTTAAAACACTTTCTACAGCCGCATTTTGAAAATTAGATTTTCTTTTCTTTTCTTTTTTTTTTCCAGATCTTTCTTTATAATTCTGTCAAATAAATATTTAAGCAGCTTATATTTCACTGCATTACATTGTAGTTTCGGTTACGTGAAGTGCTCAAAAATCTGACAGATTCACCAGCATAAATTATAAGATTACAACAACATTACCTTAGATAGCATAAAAAAAATTAAAGCATAAATATCAAAGTACAATATGTATGAGCTCAACACAAAATAAAACTATATATAAATAAATATCCAATTGCAGTGTTTTGAATGGCGTCAATTCATACTTACATCGACATCGCTCTCAGCTATTTTGACGGGCCTTGCAACCTTGTCTTTCATTCCTTCACGCCCGGCTACCTAAAAAACACAAAAAATGTCTTGTATTATAATGAATATTAATATTATTTACTTTTTAAACAGCCAGTCAGGACACATAGTTGTCTGGATGTGACCGTGCATTAGCAGCTAGATTACTGACAGGAAGTAGGTCGTCATGCTAGTGAATAGCTTACAAGGAAGTAACGGGCATGGGGTCAAACAGGGGGAGTTAACTTTGCTTTGCAATGCACTGGAAAACATTCTGCATTTAATTAAACTCCTTGACGCTCATGGGGGCCTGGAGGTGTCATTTAGTCCTGAATGAAATAATATTTATAAATATTTTTTTTATAAATATTTATAAAACCCCGAAGGTTTTGGCAATTACAGCAGGCCATTGCGGGACGGTTGAAAAGCGGCGGTAATCACAAAACCCAGTGAAGGGCGGCCCGGCGGGGGGGGCTGCTCTAGATGGGCGCAGACGCACCAAGGACAGACGTAAATGATTTGGTTTGTGTTTTTAGTGCCGACAGGAGAAAAAGAACACGCCCTTCAAAATAAATCCACAGGCCTGGGCAGGAAGCCACAGTGAAGGACAAAAGCATTGTGCGGGGGGTGAGGGGTGATTTTATCAGGCAGCCACACGCTGAACCCACTGCCAGGGAACAAAGTGCTGTCACCGCCTAAGCAGGAGCAGAGAAAGAGCTCTGCTCCTACTGACTGCAGTGTGCCTGCGCTCCTCTGTGTCTCTAGGGCAACCGTGGCTAAACTGGCCAACTCAGAGGCACAGCAGCAGTGGCGGACCCCAGGCGTCCAACGCGGAGCTGCGGCGTGGAACAGAGCTGGGGATTCATCACCGAAGCACCACCAGACATGCATACGGACGATGACAGTGCGAGACATGCAAGGCGGGCAGACGGTGCGCTTTTTCTGCCGCATCAGGGGATTATGTATATGTTTGTATACATTTTAAGAGCACGGTTGGTATTCCAACCTGTATGAACCATATATAAACTAAATGTATAAGCAAAAAAATTCTGAATAACTTTCATAGCGGTTAAATCATTTTAAGAGTTACTAGTTATCAATCATATCGGTCATAGTTAATTGTGTGATCATAATATTTTATGTTCACAAACATCAATACGGATCCTGAGCATGGTAATGACAGGGAATCATTTTTAAGGGAGAACCGGTGAGTGAGTTAAGAGGGGAGTGTTAGCAGGCAGGAACTGAGGCGTGCTGGCAAGCAGAGGCACGGCGCGGCGGTGAGCATCAGAGAGGGCTGTCCGGTCCCACCTTCAGGTCTAGATACTCCAGGTCCGACTTCAGCTGCATGTAAGTATCGTCAGCCTTCGAACCGGGAGTGAAGAGACACGTCACATGGCATGAAGCTGCAGGGATCACATCTACAAGTGCTACCTGTTTCTCAACACACTCAAGAAGCATCTGTCAAGGGAACAGCTAGGTCGAGTTACCATGACTGCAGGAAACATCTAGATTAATCCATTCTCGTAATCCGATAATCGTAGCAGCGATAGGGTAGAGGAAAGCCAGATTCATTTTCTGGATTGTCTTCTTTCTTTACGGTCAGTTCTGGGGCTATGAAATCATTCTATTTTTCGTAGGGGTATTACTTCATTGAAACTAAGGGTGGGTAGAATTTCAGAAGCTCTAGGGTGAAGGTGGAAGGTTCCTTTTCACTCTGAGAAATAGGAGCAAAGCGCCTGTGCGGGGAGTGTGTGCCACCCATGCTCGGCACAGGCACCGGAAAAGCGAGCTCCAGGCGTGCTGGATGGAGATGGTGCATGATCAGCCCTGGGGCGGGCAGGCGTGGAATGGACAGGCAGCGCTAGGCAGCAGGGCGGGCCGGCCGAAGCAGGCAAGGGGCAGCCGGGAGCCCTCACTGAAGGAGGGCTGACAGTGTTCAGACACACAGACCCATGATGCAGTGAGGGAGGCGGGCCAGGGTTACCAGGGCATAGGGGCCACTGGACGAGGGCAGGAGGGCTAGAGCGTCTCGGCGCACGCCGGCCATCTCGGCCTGGTGCCTCCTTAGCTGGACGAGGAGCAGGGTCAGCTCCTGCGGCTGCGCAGCCAAGGGAGAGGGCAGATAGAGCAGCTTTTAACTTACAGCCTGCAGCCCCCTGCCCTCACCACAGAGGGCGCTGTGGAGCACAAGAGACGAGGGGGCTGTCGGCAGCTCCTGGGCTAATAGAACCACAGAGCCTTCCTGTGTCGCTCATAGCAGCGCCATGAGGACCCCCCAACCAGTAAATATGCCGGCTTTAAACATCCGCACTGCTGACTAAAACTCACAGTCGAAGGCAACGGAACCTTCCAGAAGGTATATATATATATATATATATATATAACACGACGATTATACTAAGCTGTCAGCAATGCGAAGGAGCCTTACCGTTTTCCCGTACAAGCTAGGCGCGCTGACTGTGTGCGTCATGTAGCCCACGGGCGGTATTGACTTCCTGTGCGTCGGGGTCATCTGCGGGAAATAATCAGTGACAGTTTACAAGTAAATCACACGCTCTGAGGAAAATGACGCTTTCAGAAAACTCTCACATGGCCTGTTTGTGACAAAAAAAAAAAACGTTACGAGAAATCAGCTATTTTTTGAGCATGACAAAGTAAAAATAACAGTTTAGTAGGTGCTGTGAGGCATTAGGGGGTGACACAATTCTACTGAACCTTTAAGACACGGACACTGATACTACACCACTGTGGAAAAATGGGCCTTTTATGACTAGCTAGCTAGAATAATCAGAGTAAAAAACAGTTTTTTTTCTGCATTGGTATCCTGGCAATACCAGTATCATGATACATACAAGTCGTATCTGTAGGGAGGTTACACCCAGAAATGTTATTATTTTGGTATTTCGATAACTGTACCATAGAGCAGCACAATCCTTTACTGCCCTGTTTGTGGCTACCTGATGGCTAATAATATGGGGTTTTGCGTAAAAAATGCGCTATTTGCGCAGCCTACCGGATCTGCTCCTTCTGGGTCCGCTTCACATATAGTGACACCTGCCTATGCGTTGACCTCATGCCATTGTTCCGTACCTGGGCACAGCTCGCAATCACACTAGATGTGTACCTCGCCGACCTCATCAAGTGGGCCAGGGTACAGTACCCTTAGGTGGTATTCATTTCAACCTATAGTCCTCTAAAGTGGCTCTGGGGTATGACCATACCCCAAAGACCGGCTAAGGGTTAAGCGTACCGCGCCCGGGCACGGTAAGGAGCGATTAATGAACTGGACTTTGGGGGTGACTTCTACCTAGTGTGACATGCAGTGCGAAACCAGAGAGCGCGATCAGCATTTCTTCTTTAATCGCGGGGATGTCAGCTTCTGTGCATTTTGTATTTGTCTTTTGCGTAAAAGAGATTTCGTTTGTGCTTAGTTTGTATTCGTGCAGAATTAGAACAACTAAAAGCGTAGAGACACCCAAAATAAGGACCTGTTTTGTTAAAAAAAAGAACACTACTAGCGAAAGGAGTGGGCTGAGTTACTCAAGCCTCATATTTCATATCTCAGAGACATTTCGAATCGGGCCTCAGCACTCCAGCATCAGCCCAGAGCTGCTGTGATCCGTCACTGGTCTCCTGCCTACACTTTTCTTTGACTGAGCACCTGTCTTTTTACATTTGTCTGTGTTAGTTCTGTATTGCTAACTAGCTCTTGTTTCTGGTGACTCTCTGGGAACTCCGCACTCATGCCTGGCTGGCGCCTTGGCGGCGGTCTGCTTCGGATGTCTGCAGGTATTTTGTTATGTGTCTTCCCGGGAAAGCTCATTGGGATGCAGCACCGCATACTTCTGTACGCCGGCAGGCGCCATTGCGGGGGTTAATCGGGGGCTCCTGCTCGCTCCTTACCCTGCTGTTCTTGGATCGCTGCGTCTCCTGCGGGGAGCTGGAGGGCGGGACCCTCACCACCGACCTCTCGTCCATGGGTCTGACAGTGACCCGCTCGACCGGGGTGTGCGGTCTCCGGGGTGACGCGGCTTTCGGCGGGGGGCCAGGCGGCGGGATGTCACAGGGGGACGGGGGCACCGAGATGGAACGAGGCACGTCCAGGGCGGCTCTGTAGGGGGCGTGCTCGGCGTAGTCGGGGCTGACCCCGTAGCCGGGGCTGACGCCGTAGTCGGGGCTGACGCCGTAGCCGGGCGCCGTGGGGCTGCCATGCCGGAAGTGCTGTCGCTGCTGCCACTCGTACAGCTGCCATACCGTGCCCTCCCTGCTGGCGGCGCGCTCGCCCGTCGACATGCGCAGGTGGCTCAGCCGGTCCTGGGCGTACTTATAGTCGCTGGGCAGGTGGTGCTGCACCGGGGAGGATCCGCCGGCCGAGGGGAGGTGTGTGCTCTTTGGTAAGGACTGGTATGCCTGGAACGCGTGGGCCTTGGCCTGTGTCGGGGGGGTCCGCCGTGGCAGCGTGTGCTCAGCTGCAGGGAGGCTGGGAATCAACGACAGCACAGTATGAAAGAGTGCTAATACTGCCATTATTTATAAAAGGTCTTTCATTGATTTGTTTGTCTACAGGTAACATCCTTAATCAGCGTTACTGTTATTGCATACTATCGCCAGCAGATGGTGCTGTTGTCTGTACAGTTAATCATTTCCCTCCCAGAAATATCATTATGCTTGTGGGGAAGTGAGGCATAAGGCAGGTTGTTACAAATTGACTAGTGATTGGCAATCAAAATGGGGGGAGGGGGGTGCCTTGATGATTTCCTAAATGCATCTTACAGTATACTGTATGTATGAGTGCTTCCATACATGGTCCCAACAACATGAGGCAAACACAAAGCCAACTATTTTTCACAAGGACAAACCAACCCCTCTAGAGGCTATCGAAGTGAATTTAAAGTGTGAAAAAGTACATTTTTAAGTAGCTAAAATCAGGATTTTAAGGGCCCCGCAATGTCTGCGGCCTGCAGAGGAGAGGCGCGTGTGTGTCTGCTGCATCCCTGCGTGACCTCGGGCCCCTGACCTCTTGGGCTCTCCCTTCTGCACCTTCACCCAGTGCTCCACCTGGGCCAGTGTGCTCTTCCTCTGCACCTGCTTGTCCGTGTCGGAGCCGGGGGCTACGCCCCTCTTGTATGTCCCCCCAGGGTTGGGCTCCAGCTGCAGGACGCTTGGGGACAGGCGGCTGCCGTGTGCGGGCAGCACCTGAGGGACCGCTGTATCCAGGGGACGCCCTCCCGTTTCCATGGAGACGGCGGGGGCCTGGCCCATGCCCTCCGATGTGTCCGTGAGGATGGCGGGGTCCCGCTCTTTGCGGGCCTCCTCGGACCTCTCCATGCTGAAGGAGTCACCGTTGGCCGGCTCCGTGCTCTCGGATTGGTGCAGAACCTCCGGCTGAGGCGTGGTCCTGCTGTAATTATTAACGTGATTGGTCTGCGGGGCTGCCTGTCGCTCGGAAGTCCCCGCCTTCTCTGGTTTTTCAGGCTCCCTGTAAAGCCAGTGACAGTCAGCGTCACAGTATAGCACAGTAACTGATGAAGTATTTATCGTACTTATTACACATTAAGTATCTACTCATCTACCTCAAAATTCATCAGCTTGAAAATACACAAATCTAACTTTATGAAGTAGAGTGTGACGGGAAGCACAGGATATGAGACACCCTGGTTTCTCCGAATTTTACAAAAGAACCTCAAGGAACATGTCATCAATGACGTAATAAATAGTAAATTTTGTGTATGAGGTTTTTAGGTCTGGGGATCAAGCAGAAAAATACTGTTCAATTAGCCATAAAAGCATAATATTTCTCAAGCCTCAAACAAATTGAAATTTAAATTGCCCTGTTATAAAACTAACGGAGACTGAAATGAAAATAAAAATGTTATTAGGGCAGAGCAGAATCACTCAGAGCTCTGCCGTGTATTACCAGAAAAGTGCCATTAAGAGGGGCATCCCGACCAGGGAGAGACCTCAGCGCCAGTCGCAATGACAGCCTAAATGAGCTACTCAGCGGCACAGCTACACAGCAGCACAGCAGCACAGCAACACAGCTACATAATGACACTGTTACACAGTGGCACAGCTACACAGCAGCACAGCAACACAGCGATATAGTGACACTCCTACATAGCGGCACAGCTACACAGCAGCACAGCAACACAGCGACATAGTGACACCGCTACACAGCGGCACAGCTACACAGCAGCACAGCAACACAGCGACATAGTGACACTGCTACATAGCGGCACAGCTACACAGCAACACAGCGACATAGTGACACCTTTACACAGCGGCATAGCAACACAGCGACATAGTGACACCTTTACACAGCGGCACAGCAGCACAGCAACACAGCGACATAGTGACACCGCTACACAGTGGCACAGCTACACAGCAGCACAGCAACACAGTGACATAGTGACACTGCTACATAGCGGCACAGCTACACAGCAGCACAGCAACACAGCGACATAGTGACACCTTTACACAGCGGCACAGCAACACAGCGACATAGTGACACCTTTACACAGCGGCACAGCTACACAGCAGCACAGCAACACAGCGACATAGTGACACCGTTACACAGCGGCACAGCTACACAGCAGCATAGCAACACAGCGACATAGTGACACTGCTACATAGCGGCACAGCTACACAGCAGCACAGCAACACAGCGACATAGTGACACTGCTACATAGCGGCACATCTACACAGCAGCACAGCGACATAGTGACACCGTTACACAGCGGCACAGCTATGCAGCAGCACAGCAACACAGCGACATAGTGACACCGTTACACAGCGGCACAGCTACACAGCAGCACAGCAACACAGCGGCACATCTACACAGCAACACAGCTACATAGTGACACCGTTACACAGCGGCACAGCTACACAGCAGCACAGCAACATAGTGACACCGTTACACAGCGGCACAGCTACACAGCAGCACAGCAACACAGTGACACTGCTACACAGCGGCACAGCTACACAGCAGCACAGCAACACAGTGACACTGCTACACAGCGGCACAGCTACGCAGCAGCACAGCAACACAGTGACACTGCTACACAGCGGCACAGCTACGCAGCAGCACAGCAACACAGTGACATGGTGACTGCTATACCGCCTCCCTCTTCACTTTCACAGTCATTATAAACTCTTAGTTCTCCTCTTAGTTCTTAAATCCCTCTCAGGGTCTGCCCACACCTGTCCTATTGCATTACGGACAAACAGGC
Source organism: Petrocephalus schoutedeni (assembly GCA_026780765.1). Taxonomy (NCBI): domain Eukaryota; kingdom Metazoa; phylum Chordata; class Actinopteri; order Osteoglossiformes; family Mormyridae; genus Petrocephalus; species Petrocephalus schoutedeni. The sequence continues at coordinate 23,194,606 of JAODKL010000009.1, forward strand.
ATCATGTTTTTCATTCAGAAAATCTGACATCTTACATTAATGACTTTTATTATATTAAGAATGTAAAAATTATAATGTTATTGGCAGTTATTACATTATTAGGTGCTACAAGGTGCTTTAAAATGTATTTTTATTATTTATTATTATTATAGAATTCATAGCTAAATGTAATTGTCAGATCTGCCTTTTCTCTATCACAGATTGACACTGATCCCGTGAAAGTTTGATGTCTACAATCATTGTTCTGCCTAAGTGCTTACTAATTAGTCCCTAATTGCGCAATTAGTTGTGTGGATGAGATAATTATTAAATTACTTCTGAAGATGAGAGCCCTTGGGGACATTCATGCAAACTGCTGCAATCCAGTCTGACACACTGATAACACAGAAGGAGAAACCCCGTCCTCTCTGCATGGCGGGAGGGCATCTGGCAGATGAGTGGAGAACACCATGGATTTTCCCATTTTCTCACATACCAAAGGCATATTCTGTCACTTGTGGCATAGAACTGTACAATACAAAGGTGACCACCCGGCATACATGTGACCAGATACAGTGGTGACCACCCATCATACATGTAACCAGATACAGTGGTGACCACCCGCCATACGCGTGATCAGATTCAGAGGTGACCACCACACGTGCATGTGATCAGATTCAGAGGTGACCACCCGCCATACGCGTGATCAGATTCAGAGGTGACCACCACACGTGCATGTGATCAGATTCAGAGGTGACCACCACACGTGCATGTGATCAGATTCAGAGGTGACCACTCGGTGCAGGTGTGGTCAGATTCAGAGATGACCACTCGGCACACGTGTGATCATATTAGGAGTTGACCACTCGGCGCACATGTGATCCTGTGCTCTGGTAGCTACTGGCCTCTCTCTTTGAATAAAGACATCTGCACTGAGGCTGGCGATGCGCTCTGACATCACCACTGCAGTTCTGGCAAACAATGATCACTGCTGTACCAGACAGAGCAAGAGAGAGCAAAGCAAAAAGCTGTGAGTGAGTGAGTGAGTGACAGCTCCGAGAAGCACCAGAGTTAATGCAATGGGAGGAAAATGTAACTCCAAAGAGTGCCGTTTTAGTCTGTTGTTAATACAGCAATACCTTATGCAGTTCTCTTGCCGTGAACCCTTTGCAGGAATGGTTTCACCAAGAAGTGCTTCCGTTGAGTATGCCTGCATCAACATCATGGGGCTTGGTCCTGAATGTGTGCTTTCTGACCCTAGCTAGTGACAGTGCCCCCTATCTGAGGAGGACTGCCACTGTGTTGTCATGGCTTGCATTTCTATGAATCCAAGCAAATTGTGCACTGCAAATTAAAACAAAAATACATAAAATGCCCAGGTTGGAGCCATCGTGTTTGCAGGAACACCCGAGTACAGAGGGAAAAGGTCTTCGGGGAGGGAGGAGGGAGTGTGATGGCATGGGGGTGGGGCCGTGGGGGGCGGGCGGAGTATGCCGGCAGCAGGGTGAGAAATGTCGCATTGTTCCTGCACTGCTGGGAATGCAATGCGGATCACGCCACTGCCACCAAGGAGCCACATGCTTTCCCAGTGAGATGCCGGGGGTGACAGTTCCCCTTAAAATTTCCCCTGAAGGCTTGCGGGTGGGGAGTGCAGGTGGTGGCAAATGGCATGCCAGCCACATACCAGCTGACAGTTACACAACTAGACAACCAAGCAATCAATCAACCAACTAACCAGCCAAAGAACCACAACCACCCAACCAGACAACCAGCCAAGTAACTAACCAGACAAACACATAACTAACTAAACAAATAACCAGACAAGCACTCAACCAACCAAACATCCAAACCAACTGACTACCAGACAACCTAGCGATCAAAAAAAACCAAACAAACCAAAGCCTCACAATTGAATGAGTGTTTATGGCAAACAGACTAGAGATAAACAAGTGTGACAGAGAGAGTGACGCGTGTATTGAGCAGAACAGGACTCCCATGTGGGCAGACAACATCAAAACAGCCATCCATATAGGACCAGGGAGTGTGACCGAGGGCACAAAGCCACAAGCTCTCTCAATGCAGACATCCCCGCATCTGCTAGCTTCCCAGGCAGCCGAGGGAAAGCCCTGAGAACGTCTCTGTCCTCATCCAGAGCTCATCCAAGTGGAAAATGAGAGTCAAACTGAAGCAAAGCCTTCTTAGCACTGACAGGAGGTGGAGTGGGGTTCAAAGAGAGTCCCGGTGCTAGTCCATCACAGCAATCCCACACAGAAAGACAACCTCAAAATAAAAACCGAGGCACAGCGAAGGCTTCAGCCACAGGGACTGAAGAGGGCTGAGAATAAGCCTAACCTCATGGAGTAGCCCATCATATGATGGATGGACCATCATGGCTTAAAATAGCTGGTCAAATACAGCAGGACTGACACAGGACTGTTGGCCTCTGACCTCTGGGTGCTGGGGACCTGCACGAGGGCTGCCTGATTCATGGCCCGGATCCAGCCGTTCATGTCCTCCTGAGTGTCAGCGCTGAGGAAGTAGGTGCGCATGGCACCCTGCTCGGTGCGGGAGCCTGCCATGGCCTCCTTGCTATTAATGTAGGCCCGCATGCCCGTGTGGCTGGCCTGTGGGGAGAAGGCAGGGCATCAGTGTCACATGCTCAGTCGCCGTGGGAGACGGTGGCTCACTTCCATACAACTGGCCCACAATCACACTACCATATAATAAAAACACTGTCACGACCCCTTTAGAAATAAAGCCTGATGAAGTCATCACCATTCCTAAGGAGAGAGATTGTATCAGTTATTCCGGCAATGGCCTCTAGCTCAAATTACTGCAGGTTTCCTGCAGATGAATCAGGCCAGATCACACACACACACTTGTCCCTCGTGGTTTCAGGGCTCAAAACCGTGCACTCTCCCCCCCCCCCCCCCCCCCCCC
>JAODKL010000009.1:23329031-23343440 GCA_026780765.1 Petrocephalus schoutedeni
GATGGCTACTTCCAGCAGGATAATGCACCATGTCATAAAGCTCGAATCATCTCAGACTGGTTTCTTGAACATGACATGAGTTCACTGTACTCAAATGGCCTCCACAGTCACCAGATCTCAATCCAATAGAGCACCTTTGGGATGTGGTCTAACGGGAGATTCGCATCATGGATGTGCAGCCGACATCTGCAGCAACTGCGTGATGCTATAATGTCAATATGGACCAATATCTCTGAGAAATGTTTCCAGTTTCCAGATTAAGGCAGTTCTGAAGGCAAAAGGGGGTCCGACCCGGTACTAGCAAGGTGTACCTAATAAAGTGGCCGGCGAGTGTAGCTGCATACCTTTGCTGAAAGAGTGACTCTTTTTAGATACTATCTTCATTTGTTTTGACAGAATATGTGTTTATTGTAGCCATTTTATTAACCATTCTGTGAAATGAATAATTCATCCATTTTTCATAAGCGGTTATTCAGCAGAGAGTCACAGTGAGCTTGGAGCTCATCCCAGACAGGACAGAGCATTCGGCAGGGGCGTGGGGCATGGCAGGCCAGTCAGTCCCGGGGTGGACTGTGAGCAAACAGGAGCACGTGGAGCAAATGGAGAGGAACACAAGGAGAAGGTGTAACCTCCGTGGGAGCATGGCCAGGGACAAGAACCAACAACCCCTGAGGTATGAGGCCACACTAGACAGCATCTGAGGAATCACAATGAATCTACTATTAGCCAGCAGCATTTATCTCAAGTATAATCCACATTATTACTAGCTAATATTACTAGCTAATTTACCATCCTTTGATTCAGGAGTCACTTTTCATTAATTTCCAGTGAACATATGCGTTGCCCTGGTTTGTGCCCTTTGCCACTGGGCACAGGCTTCCCTTGGGACTCCACAGTAGCTTACATTCTTTAGTCTCCCAGAAGTGTTGCTTCATATTACCCAGTGTTTCCCAATCCAGTTCTTGGCAGAGATGAGCACTCAAGTCACTGACTCGCAACTCAACTCAGACCGAAGTTACAAATTTGATGACCTTTGACTCAACTATTCAAAACGGATGAAAAGACTTGGATTCTACTTTGACATTGGGACAGAAGACTCGAGACTTAGACTCAACTTGGACCCTGTGACTTGAGTTCTCCTCTGGATACCATAACATTCATTTTATAATTTCAACAGACATTATATTGCCAAAAGTTTTGGGACACTGCTCCAAACCAATGAATTCAGGTGTTTCAATCACTTCCATGGCCACAGGTGTATAAAATCAAACATTCCAGAAAGAATGGATAGCTCATAGGAGCTCAGAGCTCACGAATGAGTCCATTCATGAAATTTCCTCACTAATAAATATTCCACGGTCAACTGTTAGTGGTATTATAACAAAGTAGAAGCAACTGGGAGCAACTCAGCCACAAAGTGGTAGGCCATGTAAAATCACAGAGTGGGGACAGTGCATGCTGAGGTGCACAGTGTGCAGAAGTCACCAACTTCCTGCAGAGTCAATAGCTACAGACCTCCAAACTTTGTGTGGCCTTCAGATTAACTCAAGAACAGTGCATAGAGAACTTCATCGAATGGAGTTCCATGGCTGAGCACCTGCATCCAAGCATCCGATGGACATGTCTGGGTTTGGTCGTTACCAGGAGAATGGAACTTGCCTAACTGCATTGTTCAAATGTAAAGTTTGCTTCAGCCTACAAAGCCATTTTGGACAATTTCATGGTCCCAACTTTGTGGGAACAGATTGGGGATGGCCCCTTCCTGTTGCACAAAGCGAAGTCTATAAAGATATGGATGAGCAAGTTTGGTGTGGAGGAACTTGACTGGCCTGCACAGAGCCCTGACCTCAACCCGACAGAACACCTTTGGGATGAATTAGAGTGGAGTCTGAGAGCCAGGCCTTCTCATCCAACATCAGTGCCAGACCTCACAGATGCTCTCCTGGAAGAATGGTCAAAAATTCCCTTAACTCACTCCTAAACCTTGTGGAAAGCCTTCCCAGAAGAGTTGAAGCTGTTATAGCTGCAAAGGGTGGGCCAACTCCATATTAAAGCCTATGTGTTAAGAATAGGATGTCATTAAAGTTCATGTGTGTGTAAAGGCAGCCATCCCAATACCTTTGGCAATATAGTGTATATTAATTCTCTGCTGTGTGCATTTTCATTTGGTTGAATGCTAGGTCTCCAGGGATAGTTTGCTGGAAAGATGTATCACTCCCTGCATATACATGGATGTGAAAACTGTCTTCACATAACAGAGTGGAGACTCTCTTATTAACCTTATTAATCTCTGCCTATGAAGGACTTAACCTACAACATACTTTAGGTAAAAACAAGGTAAAAAAACTAATGGTGAAAACCTGTCATAGGTAAGGACTCAAGTTACATAACTCACAATCTGACTTGGACTTGAGTCACAAATTTGATGACTTGGCCTTGATTTGGATTTGAGGGCACATGACTCAAGACTTGACTCGGACTGACCAAGGAGTGACTTATTCCGATCCCTGGTCCTCAGGGACCCCCAGACAGTCCACATTTTTTCTGACTTCATCTTCTCTTAGGAACAACAGTATCTGAAGTTGTCGACAGAGCACATGTATAAATCTATGGCTGCTGCAGCTGTGCTTGTCTTCTTCAAAATAACTGAGTGTCCCTACCCCCTTCATACTGTTTGATACTTTAAATTAGGACCCATGGGAAACATTAACTGAATAAATGGTTCCATGTATTAAAACTACATAGGCGGAACTGGGCACTTTTGACTGGGGTTCCAGGGGACGCCAAAACATTTGTACAAACCAAAGCAGAAATAGAAAACAATAATGTGACAGAATTAGGAACAAACCAAAATTATAAACAACTCAAATGAAATAAAAAAGCACCTGTGAGATAAGAAAAAAACATACCTCTGTGTGCTCTCACCCCTGTCGATAGGATGAGGGATAGGCCGGGAAAATGATTCATATTACTCACATTTGGAATTAATCTTGTAAAAGTAGAATCCAGTGCTAGCTGGTCTTTAGTGGCACATCTACAATTATTTATTATTAGTAGTATTAATAGTCATATTATTACAGTTGTCGTTGTTAATCATAATATTATAATTATGTATTTCTGTAATATTTTATTATTCTGTTTTTAGGACATTCTTTGTCTGTTTTGCAGTATATGTATGTTTTTCTGTGTGCTACATTCTCACTGCTCCATGTACCAAAATTTACCCCTGGCTTCAATGAAGTCCATCTTAATCTGCATCCTGACACATCATTTTTTAATTAACATTTTTTTTTGGTACATGCATAAAATGCGACCAGCAATTTCAATCTCTGTGACTGTTTTTTGTATGCAACATGTTATTAAATGACAAGTAAACATTTCTTTAAACACAACATTAATGGCTGAAGCTGCGCGTGTTTCATGCCTGCTTCACCAGAAACTTCTTGTTTTCTTTGCAGTTGCAGTAGGTGAAACGGGAACGTTTGTGTTTAATAAAACACTCATAAAGTTTGAAATATTACTGGAGACAGGTGGGTCTGTGCATGAAAGGAAACCTTCAATTTCTGTCCAGAAATAACAATATAAATAATTTCTCTACATTTTATACTTGGACCCAAGAGGAGACTGGAGTCTTCTGTACTTGCAAGACATTTATTTTGAGCTTTAGTACAAGAAGCTGGTGAATATTTGCTATAATAACACGATTACTGTAAGTGGGCCAGGGAAGATTTCCCATCTATAGCAAAATGGGCTGTAATTGGGCTTGCGGTCAAGCAGAACCACACTCCTAAGTGTGTCAGTGGAAATATAAAGCATACTGAGTATTAATTACATGATGCACCTTTGGGAAGATCCGTTAAACACAACAAGGGATCAGCATGCGGGCTTACCCTGTGCACAAACTGCCCGCAGCCATGCGAAAAGCTGTCCTCACACCACCCAAACGGCAATAGCCAATGAGCGGTACAGCCGTCTGCTTCCAGAGGTCAGCCAAGGCATTACAGTCTGATTCACCATACATTTATATAGTAAATATCTTAAATGCCCTCTACAGTTCTGCCGTAAATTTTGGTGGATCAAACACCAAAGTGGATTTTCCTAAGCAGTAAGGTGGTCCCTGCTCTAGGTTCATGAGAGATCGGTTTGGGGTGAAGGGAGGTTACCCATGTGGTCCTGCTGAACACTGAACAGGGACCCTGTGCTGCACAGTGGGTTAGGAATCTATGCCTATGACCGGAAGGTTGCTGGTTCATACCCTACAGTCGGCACAGTGATTTCACTGTTGGGTCCCTGAGTGAGGCCCTAAACCCCCATTTCCACAGGCATCAGTGGACCCTGATTTCTCATTTTATGTTACTTTGGATAAAAGCATCTGACGGAAAAAATTAAATTAAATAAAACATTTACACTAATTTCAGCCCACAATCTGCAGCTGCTGACTGAAACATCCAGAGCCAAATAAAAATCTCATCTCTCCATTTTAGTGACAAGCATTAGCACCCTGCAGCCACAAGCAAGCCCAGCATTAACGGTGGAGTTAGTGAGTAGGCAGCTCCTCGCCTCCACATAGTTACACTGAGCTCGAATACCGCTGCAGGCCAATTGTCTTCCCAAAGAGTGCTGCGACTGGTGAACATTAGCCGTCATGCTCTCTACAAAAAGGTCTGCGTTACAGCGGCGAGGTCAATCCGTCTAACAGTAGAATAACATGTAATCCGGGTCTAGGTTCAGTCAGCCGCTTTTCTATTGCTCTTTTACATTGACCAAGACTGAAAGCTAGCATCCCCCACCAAGACAGGCATCTAACCCCCACAGGCAATATTTGTTCGAGACTCCAGCATGACTTATCTTTCAAAGATATAAAAATTATGCTCAGCTCATCTCCAAGGCAGCTGTGAAGAACATACAGATGTTACCGTGAATATTTGCTTTAGATTGTGGTGCCAGTTTACGTCAACATCTTATTGATATTGAAAAAAGGCGTGCGCGAGTTTGCATTGCAGTAAAAGATAACCAAATAAAAAAAAACACTGGCAGTTCCATATGTCTTGGTGAGGATTAAGGCAATTCAAAGTTCGTATTTGAAGCAAGGACTGGTGCCGGTATAAGTAATCAAGTGTGACTTGAGCTCACTTAAAGCCCGTTAATTTCCAATAAGGTATGAGACCCGTGTCCATCGACAGCCGCAAACTGGCCCCCATTTAAGCGCTCCGGGCGTAATGTTCAGTTCCTTACTATACGAGTTCTTTTCACAACACCGGGTATAATAACACAACCTGTCATTCATATAGCCCACGTGCTAGTGCCAGTCTGGAATTAAGAGACAGTGGTTTAGAAGCAGTGATCTCTGAAAACCCATTAAAAGAGAAATTCTTGGGGTCGTTTCAAACGTCGGTATTAGGGGCACCCCTATTGCGTCACACTTCAGGGTTGTGAGTTCGAATCCCGCCCGAACTCTGTGGCCGTGTATTTTGCATGCGCTTTCCGTGTCCAAATGCATGCATTTAGGCTAAATCCTGACCAGGATAAGAGGCTGGGAGATGGGTAGATGGTTTCAAAACCTCTTTTCACTTAAAGTAGATTACTAAGGAACGCCTTCACTAAAACCGGGTCTTCTTACGTTTCGTATTGTTTCGGTTCAGCATTATACAGAATGAAAAAAAATCACAGTGCTATTTAAGTTGCTTTGAAAACTTCATTTATACAGGCAGGGATTAAACAAATATTTTGCACACAAACGATTCGAAATCGTTTGCGATTCTCAAAAAACCTGAAAATGGAAAACAGTCTGAAAGTAACTGACATGGTTTAAAATTATGTGACAAAAAATGTAAGCAGCAGAAAAGCATATATGACTTCTATAAATCTTAATTCAGCGTCACATTTCATGCGAAAGCTAATCTAAAAGAATAACAGTGTTCGGCATTACTTTATATAACGGGCAGGGTACCATTGCGTGTATCGTCTTAAACGGTGCACTGTAGACAAACCTCTAAAAAATAAACAATTTATTCAATACAACATCTGTATAAATTTTAACAAAACGAAAGAAGACATGTTTGCATTTAAAATTCCGATATGAAAAACAGCGTTTCATTATAGGAAACACTTTACTCAACTAAATATGTAAATAGTTTGTTCGTAAATCAGAAATTGGAAATTTTAATAAACTTAAATGTGCCGATTCAGTCAGTAGGCCCACAATTGAACGAAGCGCGGACACTACATGAAAGACTGCAGATATTCAATAGACAATTCAAATAAATTGTATTTGAAAACATTTTTATCATTATTTCATTTTTCTCCCACTTAAACATTTAACACAGAACAAATACGACGGTTGTAAAATGATCTTTAAAACTGAATCAATTGTATTATGACATCAAACGTAATGTAAAATAAATTATAATTTTTTCATATTCCACGCAATGAAAGTTTTTATGCGTAATGGTCTTTGTGGACTCCGTGACTAAGTAAACAGATAGATTCGCACGTTGGTACTGTTAGTGAGATGTAAAAACACGTGTCTTATACTTAAAAAAGTGTCTAGCTATATGTCTGTGTTTCTTTATTTTTAACACATGGAAACATATGCAAAATAGACACGAAGACAAGATATAAAGCATTTCGGTAGCTGTTATTCCTTTTAACGTAGGACTCGATCCTAGATCATTCGTCGGTAGAGCGTCTCTGTTCGGATCGTGGTCCTCCCTCTTCAAGTAAACCAAGCGAAAAGTTATAAATGTACAATTATGGATTTCATCAAATATGGATTTTAATATTACGCGACTAAGACTTATGGTCCAAGTTGAAGAACATCTAATAACAAAGACGATTTTACAGACATCTGACAAAAATTTATAGGAAAAATGCATAGCGCCTATTCTTGCAAACGATGTACTTAACCTGGCTCGTTTAACATGTCAATAATTCACACCTTTTCGACGTGTTTTTCGAAACTGTAAGTGTCGAATAATGTCGAAAGGTGAACCACTACAAACAGTATATGGTGTAACTCGTGTTATAATTGATTGCAACAACGTGGGTCCTTTTACGCATAAATGGGAAAAAAGCCTAAACGAAGTTTAAAGCAACCAACTTGAACAGGCTATGTACAAATGACATATTTTAAATTAAATGCAAGAATTCAACCAGCCAGCTATACCGTCCTTTTTCACAGAAGGTCTGCAAACAGGTCCACAGTTTCAGCGCCTATTCAGCAAACATCATTTAAACTTGATTTCACAGTTTTTATTATGGCTTTGCTAGGCTTCAGATTAAAACGTTTTGGTTATATATAAATATGTATAACGAAATGAAAACGAAGAGTAATTGTGTAGTAACCAGACTTTATTGTGTTGAATGGAACATAAGCTATTTGCTCCCGTTCATACTTTTCCATATTCGGTTTAAATGCGTTATATGGAAACACGTACAACCCTATGAAATTACGTATCCGTCATAATGTTCGCTTATTCTAGGCAAGCAAAACTCGAGTTAATAAACAGCCGCACGACAATGGCGTGAATGAGTCAGTATACTGTGTACTTAAAACAATTCAACTGTCAGCAAAAAGCCAGAACATTGTGAATCGAGCAGACTCGATGCCTTCACGTAGTTCCTTAATTTTACCATGACATTTTTTTAAAGTTTTCGCTTATCAACGTAATATATTACAAGCAGGCTAACAAATTGTACCAACAGTAAGGCATTTTAAAGCGCATTATATCTAGTCTGAAAAACTGGTATAAAATAAAATAAAACTAAACAAAGAATTTCAAGTCAGGAAGTCTACTTTAAAAATATTTTTCCAACGTAACAACATCTACTGCACCGTAGATGCGGTCGAAAAATAACCCCTCCCTAATCACAGCTGTTTTAGAACCGATGTTTAAGCAAATCGGTAAATTGACAAACTAATACACAGAAAAATAAAACCCTTTACCCAAGTTTAATAAATTATGGAATTATGTCCAGGGGCGCCGTTAATTAGGACGGTTAGGACGATTCTATTGGCCCCAGACTGACAGGGACCCTAACGGTTTTGGAATCGGTCTGGGTTGGGGGCCCAATATGATGCTTTCGTGGGGCCACAAATGTATAGCGGCACCCCTGATTATGTCAGGTCGCCCTTACGCATGAAAGGATTAAAGACCAATGTGCGCTTTGTAAACGAAGGTCTACGATGTTAATCAAGTGTAATTAACTTAAACGTACATTGAAAAAACGGTGACAGAAAGTGTGGAACGAAAACCTAATGTATGCAAGTTTCGTGTAAATCGCTGAAACTGAAATAAACTGAGAAGCGTTGAATAGTGAATATTGTTTATCTTTCTGTATTGTCCAACCTGAGTTACAAATACACGATCATACTATCAGTATTTGTTCTACTTTTAAACAGTTATAACACAAACAACGTACGAAAAAAGATCAATATTCAAAACGCATCTGTTTAAAGGCCACCCGCTTTTCTACGCGGCAGCCCAAACGTATTCGTCTTTGCAGCTGTGATGTAGCTGCATTAAAATGACTTGTATTGTATGTTGTATATTTGTTTGCGAACATACACATGGAGACGGGCTTGTGGGGCGGGGCGTGCAAATAGCAGGGCTCTAGTGTAAGCCCCCTGCCTCATTTATCTCATTAATGATTGCGTCTACCTATGCGCTTCTCTCGGGACTCAGAAGCTGCCTGAGAATCCCCACCGCTCAGAGACCGTACGCCCTGCCATGTCCCGTCCGGCTTTGCTTTGCGGACGCTTTCTGCATAGGCCGATTTGCAGTCTTCAGCATTTTAGTTGCCTAATAGGTTATTGAAAAAAGAAATAAAAGGCTAGAGATTAGTGTCAATGTGTGCGAAGTTATAGCAGAAGAATTTAAAGTGAAAAGGTGGATTGTCACGCTTTCAGCGGCAAAGAAAAAATAGCAAACGACTACATTTATTCGACAACCGACGTTTATTATTGATTATTATTATTATCAATAATGATAATGAGAACTTATTGCGATATTATGAATTAATATTATAATAAACTATTGTTGTTGTTGTTGATGTTAATAATAATAATAATAATAATAATAATAATAGAATAATAACAATGACAGTAACAACAACAATAATAATAATAGAAAAGGAAAGGAATAGATAAGGAATTTCACTGCAGCATAGTTTATAATCCATGAAAAAATGTTTTAATTGGCCTTAAAAACTGCATTGCGCAGACACGTTATATCAAACCAATAAAATCACATACAATCTGTTTTAATGCGCTCATGATGTTGTGCTATCCCGACTCATCGGACGCTTATAAATATAAGAAACCAAAACTCGTTACACACTACAAATTGCATAAAAGTCTAATTCGTGAAAGTAGCATACATTTCGAAAGAAATTCACTGTTCACTTTAAACGTAGCAACCTACATTCTCACTAGATTACCCATTGCAAATCGACCATTAAATTGCTTGCTTGAAATCAGTTACATATTCACATTACAATTGCATTATAATGTGTTGGATCCCTCCACATCTACAACCAAACAGATTTTTTTCTTTTGGAGCGGAGGTCTGACCTCACCCATTCACCCCATCTACATAATGACTGGGCAGAGGTCCGGACCCGCGTCTGTCAGAGACTCTTGTTTACCATATACCAGGAGTACTATCCTCTGAAAGAAGGAGCCTTTTTTGTTACTGCTCTAAACCCCAAGGCTTCTGTCGGCTTTTAGATTCAGACAAATACCTGAATCCTTTACACCCGACCGCTAGTGTGTGTGAGAGAGCATGTGTACGTGTGTAGGAGTCTGTGCTTGCAGGACCGAGACAGCGCTCCGCCGTCAATAACGGATAGAGAAGGAAATCGGATCCTTTTCCCCCTAACCTCTTTTAGGAATGGACGCGGAGACGTGCGTTTCATACTGCGATATGGCATCCATGGATTCGTATTATAGCGCGTCTGCACCCCAAGGCACGGATCACCAAGGAAACCCTTTTAGGACATTCCAGGCAAGTGATACCAAATTTAGCCCCACTTTCTTGGCCAACAAAGGTCAGGTTTTTGGGGAAAAGTCGCGGAGCCCTTTCCAGCAGGATTGCCCGTCATTGGATGCGACATCTGAGGAAGGCACTTTCCACAAATACCACATTTTCATGCAAAGGTCTTGCAAAACTCCGCCAGAAGAAAGCAAACTTCACCAAGATAGCGGACACGGCGGGGCGCTCATCCCTTGCTATGGTGAGTACACTGAGAGGCTGTATTATTTCATTTTTTTATTATTTTACTTTTGTTGGAGGGTGCAATATAAAGTGAACTGGATTTGTAAATGAGTTAGCTAAGCCTGGCTGAAAAAGATTCAGACCGTCAGTGTCGTTTTTGAAGACGCATAAGTGATACAGCGTTGCTCCACCGCAGCCTTCCCCTTCCGTCTTAATAAACGGCGTAATGACCACCTAGCAAAGCATGGCGCGGTTCCTTACGAGATTATCAGGCGCAGTTTTGTCTTCCTCTAGTGTGCTAGTGTGTTTCCTAAATATGATCATAAAAGGTGTTTCAGACAAGATTCAGAATTATCTGAAATAAACGCCAAAAGTATACCCACCTTTTTGCCGACACCGATCGATATATATATTTCTTTGCACTCAAACCACTTTTTCCTCCTGTGTAGTTACTCCCACTAAGTGACATAAGGAGCGAGAGACAAATGAGTAAATACTGTGTATGATCCGCAAGAGATTCTAAAATCGCAATTCTGCATAATAACCACATTTTTAAACACAATAACAGAGTAGAATAGCGTTTTGGGTATTAGATCTTCCGTTCAGTGAACGAATTAAATTTTGCTTAATCCGGATCATTATCCTTAATAATGAGCCCGATCAGACTAACTAATTAGCAATTAACAAATTTGAATATCGCGATAATAATTAAAGGAGTTTTCTTACAGATATAGACCAATTTTAATTTCGGCAAAGCAGTAAAACAAAGCACAATGATATATGTATACAGAGTGTCCTATTTTTGTTCTTGGCGTACAAGCACCACCCGTTTTAGACTGGCGGGATTAAATTGATAGTATATGTCATAGTAAGGGGCAAGGCATAACAGGAAACCGACATCCTCTTCAGCAAGGATGAGTAAAAACAATAACGAAAATAATATCATTTTAGTCTGTAAACCAAAAAGCGAACTAATAAAACGTAACCATTGCTGTGCAATTATTTAGCAAAGGTTCGCGATGCATACGAGTATGTGAAAGTATAATAATAATAATAATAATAATAATAATAATAATAATAATAATAATAATAATAATAGCGGTAGTAGTAGTAGTAATATTGGTAGTAGTAAAATAGTACTAGTAGTAATAGTTGTTGCTTTAGTACCAGTTCTCTATCATGAAAATCAGATAATCATAGATTCATCAACCACACAGATCCGGACAGATACATATATAGGGGTAAGCATATTAATGCACTTTGACTGGCGATTAAGTGCTGATTCTCTGTCGTAATAACACTATAGTAACAGCCTGGATCATTGCTTAATAAAACTGTAATAACATTTAGTTGAAGACAGATTCAGTAAAAATAGGGCGCTTTTCCGAATAGTTGGGGACGGTGCCGCACGTTGACAGGAACAGGAAACAGCGCTTCGCTTATAAAACAAATACAAATATACAAATCATAGATCCACGTATGTGAAAAGAAAAACGATGTTTGCTATTTTCTTACCCATGCACTTATGCGACACAATTGAGTTAAAACGTCTGTAGAGATGAGGATCATAGGCATATCGCAGGCCGTCATGCATTTTTTCACAAATCAGTTTAAAGTGCTCTTATTGCAGCTGCCGTACAGTAACATAAAGAAGCATTTAATACTAATTTCATTCATAAGAAGTTGTTGGTATTTTAAGACTAAATAGGTTCCATTAAGCTCACAGGGTATAATGTTTCTACGCCTCCATAAACCGTCTCTGTAAATGTTTGCTTTCCGACCTCATGTGATTTTAAATTGGGAGAGAGGAACAAATGACAGCAGCGGACCGCACTTATGTACGACGTAGCGATGACAAGCTTTTCTGATATGTGTTATGTAAAACGGCCCCGACTGCAACTGTAATATATATCAACATATCAATAGCCTATCAAATAACGTTTTTACAGAACTTAATAGATTTGTCTGTGGGTAGGGCACTAATTTAGGGGAACTTGAATTATAATCTTAAATTTTAAACAGAGCAGTTGGGGGGTGAACGGGTTACTGGAAAATTGATAAATACATAAATACTAATAAGTTATTGTATTGCATTAATATTGTATCAACAGTCTGTAACACTATAACCTAAGTATTCATAAAGTTGTATTTAAAAATTCCTTATAGTACAGTACATTTATAATACAATACAATTTAATCAAAATAGTACATTAGCAAAGCATTTCTTTAGTGATATCGCCGACTAAAAATATAAGGTAGTGACTAAAAAATCTTGTGACAGTTAT
This sequence comes from Petrocephalus schoutedeni, assembly GCA_026780765.1. Classification (NCBI taxonomy): domain Eukaryota; kingdom Metazoa; phylum Chordata; class Actinopteri; order Osteoglossiformes; family Mormyridae; genus Petrocephalus; species Petrocephalus schoutedeni. The sequence continues at coordinate 23,341,531 of JAODKL010000009.1, forward strand.
TTGCACACAGGCTATATATTCAATATCAAATTTCCACTGAGAGTATATATTCATTTTTTTAACAGAAAATTTAAAGAGCAACTAAGTTGCCACGCGGGATGCAAAAACGCGTGGCCTTGAAAGTGACAGTTTTTATCGCATGTCATTAAATAGTATTAAGTCTAAGTGTCTAGAGTCAGTTTGTGTCATTTAAATGTCATTTATATTTTACACAGCACTCGGTTGTCAAATACTGATTACTATTCGTCTGTTACAGCAAACGTTTCGACCCCTCAAAACTATAATTATTATTATCACAATAACCATATTTGTTTGGTTGCTTACTATTATTGTTAATGTTGTGAAACAGATCTCGGTGAGGTAATACAAATATATAGGCTATATATAACGGACGTTTGGAACAGACCGACTACAAAAAGCCAGAATTAGTCAGTGTATATTTCCATCAAATTTTAACTGACATAACATAGAACTAACATAAAAGAAGCATACTTTCGTCCAAGCAACCACAGTACGGTTATTTATTGACGGTTGACGTAATATCAGCAGCAGATTCGAATTAATGGCAGCCTGGTGTGCAGCTGGCTGTGAATGCGCTTTACTTTGTCAGAAACGTATCCATTCATTCATCCTTGTTAACTAACTGATTTTTGCCGCCATTACAAATTAAAGACTAAGTAGGAAACACAAAAATCCAAAATATTCTTTTTTTTTTTTTGCAGAACTGTGAAATCCTTTTTTGCATTTGATATCAAGTAAAATTTTGACAGTATCGCAATGAGTTTTTAGTTGGTATTTTTCTTAGTGATTATATTTACAAAATGCTGCAAAAATGTAACAGATTGGGCTACAAAACTAGTAAGCGGTGGAATTGATAGGTTGCTTAAGATCATTGGGATGCTTTTGATTTTAACCAACAAAGGGAACTTGGCAAGAGAAAATATAACATAAGTTGACAATTGCAAACGAGTGTTGCATCCATGTCCTACCGTGAATATAACTGTGTTTAAGACATATTGATTCGACGCTGCTAATAGCGCGTGGTTGACTGAGAGTAAAAAAAAAATAATTCTCTAATTATGTGATGAGCCATTTTATTTTATATGGTTTTATTTTAAAATGTAATTGAATAATCCAAGTGTGTATGTGTAATTTTTAGCAAATAATTAAAATGCCACACTACTTGAAACAATCGAAATTGTAATCAGTTGTCGATGCCATTAAATAGACCGAACAACAAGAAGGCAAACTGAATTAAAATCCGGTACGCCTTATCCATCGGTATTTGCGGAATATCGGAGGATTGCACGTCCAGTTTAAACAAATAACCATGAAAATCATTGTAATGACGATTTAAAGGGCATCCACATGAATGATAGCCATCATAACCCACATATATGTGCTATTCCGTTTAGCTTTATTAACATTTAGTCTTTAGTGTAATTTATATGAACTTAGATATGCGAGAGTGTGGGGTTGGTATATGTAGGGTTGGAGTATGATTGCAGATATGCGAGGGTGCAGGGTTGGTATATCTAGGGTTGGTTTATCTAAGTTGGTATATAACAGCAGATATGTGAGCATGTAGGGTTGGTATATGTAAGGTTGGTATATGATTGCAGATATGTGGGGGTGTAGGTTTGGTATATGATTGCAGGTATGCAAGGGTGTAGGTTTGGTATATGATTGCAGGTATGCAAGGGTGTAGGCTTGGTATATTTAGGATTGGTGTATGATTGCAGATATGTGAGGGTATAGGCTTGGTATATGATTGCAGGTATGCAAGGGTGTAGGCTTGGTATATTTAGGATTGGTGTATGATTGCAGATATGCGAGGGTATAGGCTTGGTATATGATTGCAGGTATGCAAGGGTGTAGGCTTGGTATATTTAGGATTGGTGTATGATTGC
>JAODKL010000009.1:23356779-23381082 GCA_026780765.1 Petrocephalus schoutedeni
CACAGTGAAAAACTTTGCTTCTGTCATTATTATTGTAGCACGGAGACTGCGTCATTATGGTTATTTGGGGGGGACAATCCTCGGATGGGGGGGGGGAACATATGTGGAAAGAAGACTTAACGTTTGCTGTTACAAACCTTCCTGCTTTTGAGTAAGCTTCATTCAGAGCAAGAAGATGACATCTGCCCTCTGCTGGTCTGGAGGAATATAATAGCAATGCACATGCGCCGACTACAACCATCCGCGGTATGAACACAACCTGCTGCGCGGATGACTGTCCCCAGCCCAGAAGGGGAATTTGCAAAGCATGAACGAGGCTTTAGATATGTTGTGGTTTGCATAACATCTTTGGTTAACATAGCTCTGTAATACTCTGCCTGTATTTTGACACTGCCCTGGCCTACAAATGTCTTCTCCTGTGCTGGAACCTGGGCTGGAACTTAAGATTTTTGCTACTAGTCAACTGGACTAATTCAGCAAAGAATGTAGGCTGCCATGCACTGTATCTATGAGCTGGTCAGGGACGTGTGTTCTGCTGTTGGCTTGATATTTCCAGCTGGTGATAATCACGTATGATTTTATCAGTCACTGCATCCAGCTGTATTGTCATCGCTGATACCCTTTGGGCCAGGCATTTGCATTTCCACTGTCCCCTTATGTACCGTCCTCATAAACACTGATTGCAGTGTGTATGAGTGAAGTGGGCATTGATGACATCAGCATGGAGGAGGATGGTGATTGGAGCCCCATGAGAAGGCCAACCCGATTTGGGTAACATAGCTGTCCGTTCTGCAGGATCCAGCGAGATAAGGATTTTGCCATGAGGAAAGCGGAGCGAGCCAACCTGCGTGTCCAGCTGAGGGATAAATACCGGCTTCCGGAAGTATGCAGCCCCGTCCCCTGACCTCTGACCTCCTCAGCCCCTAGTCTCACCTCCCTGTCACTAGCTTTACTAAATGACTGTCGTTGGGTGTCACCTGGTAACCCTACCTGTGTAATCTCTGTGTCTCTGTCTCTCGCTGTCACACGGCATCAGAGCGCACAGGACGACGCCACCATCCAGATGGCCGGAGATGAAGTCTACCTCCCCGAAGAGCTTGCTAAGATGGTGGAGGAGGATGAGGAGCAAGAGCAGGCCAACGACTCCCTGCTGGGAAAGATCCAGAACCTGGATCTGGACTTTGATGCCATCAAGAGCAAGGCCCAGACGACCATGACGGAAGTGAAGCAGGCTGCGGAAGAGAAGTGTGCTCTCATGTGAACCATGGCGGCCTGTAGACACACCACTTCCTCTGTGATACTAATGTATAACCCACGTTGTTACCCATGATGCATTGCTTGTGAAATGGACCGTAGTAAATGAATACACAGTGACTCCCCCCCCCCCCAAAGAGTGTTGGACTGGACTCTGAATGTCCACGGTTGGGCAGACCACATATGAAAAAGTATTTGCATAATGAAAAGCCAGACTCTTAGAAAGGGGCTTTTAAATTAGTTCTAAATACCTAATTAATTTAATTAAGTTTCATTACCTTTAGTGTTCAAATAAAGAGATGCAAATCAAAGGCAGAACAAATGACCACTGCGGAGGGATCATCAGGACCCAGGCAAACACGGCTCTGCCTGTTTGTATATGTAAATAAACTCCTGTACCACATTCACTTTTCAAAAGGAATGTAGGAATGTATCAGGCCTGGTTTGGCATTGAAGGTTTGCTGCATTAAAGGGGAGTTACTTAGAGATCTGATGTCTCCTTTTCCATTGGGACCGAGTCTGGATGTGTGCTGTGGAATTGGGATGCAGATGGGAATGCTGTCCATCTTACTATGGACAGATGGACATGGGGGGGCTCTTCCTGTTCTGTTTATTGAGGGGGTGGGGCTTAGGGTAGAGACTCATCAATGGTGAGTTCCATATTAGTAAACTCCTTCTGGAACATTCCTGCCTTAATCGTTCCAGCCGGTTCTATAATCCAGTTAGGGAAATTAAGGCTTCAGCTGGGGGAGGTGGTGGCGGTGGGGAGGGGGGCTAGACGGGGGGGCGGGAAGTGGTATTAAATATGAATCTGTGACCATGTGCTCCCCATAGATTACTCCCTGTGTGGCTGAGCTGAACAACCAGTCATTCAGCTCCCCTGCGACGCCTCATGCCCCTGGCTTACAAATGCCACCTCTTCCTATAGTGTCTCAGCCAATCAGCACAGGTGTAACATTGTCATATTAGTGTTATATATCTGTTATATAGTGTTATATAACACTGGCTGGTGTTGCTTGTGTACCTTATTACTTTGCCTTCAAATAGTTACTGTTATGGTTAAGGCCAGGCAAACCTCAACAGAGGAGTAGATTGGAGGGTGTATGAAGGCAGTAAAGGGCAGGTCATGTCTAAAGGGGATTGGCTGATGGACTGATTGACAGGAATGGCTACAAATCAGCTGATTATATCAAAATACATCAACAGTTCCTAGAAATTCATCTTCCTTAGTGGAGCTAAGAGCATGAGATTAAGGGAACAGTAATTTCTGAGGGAGGACAAAACTGACATGGAAAATGTCTTTATTTTTCTGTGTCTCTCGTGGGACAGAAAAAGAGTTTAAATCTTTGAGCAGTAAAAACAAAATCTTCAGGTTTTCCTTCTGTGGAAGTATAGTGATTGACGCTAATGTGCTGTTATGGCTTGAGTTTGATAATCGCGGTCAAGACTGAAATCGTGTGAGTTCACCTCCGGAAAAGGGCACCCGGACATCACCAGGAGAACCATCATATATCCGGAAAACCACCAGGGCATAGACAGGTTACTGATAGTTTTCAGGAAGGGTTGAAACTCTGACAAAACTAAGACAGAACAGCCACTCGTTCTGCCCAGGGTTTAAATAACACCACTCCACTCCCGGATTGTTCCTGGCTGCTGATTAATTCGCAAGACAAGAAAATTCTTGTGTATAGTTCTTTGGTTCTTCTCGTTTCCTCGTGAAAGGCAAACACCTCTCTTCACAGGAGCAAAGTGCCTGACGACGTGGGCCTCAGGTCCCGTCAAGTGCCTGTGCTTGTCTGCGTGGCTAGTTGGAGCTTAGTGGTACATACTGCTTGGTGAGCTGAGTGGGAAGCGCCAATAAGGTGCTTTGATTTCTCCTGGCCAGCAGGTGGCAGTGTGGTTAAGGAGCTGAAATGCAAGTTTTATGAAGGAGTATGGGAAGGAAACATTAGGAGAAGCAGGTAAGCTTCAGGGTTCAGGTGACGGGACGGTCACATGGGGGATCACACATGGTCAGAAGCTCTTCTCCTCCTTCTGCCCCGCATAGCAATCACCGTGCCTTTAAACTCTGTCAGCTGGGTTCCTGGTAGGATCTAAGGGGGCTTAACCTGTCATCTTATAAATATAATCAGCTTGCCTACACTGTACCCTCTTAACCAATTAACATTCAATTAAGCTAATGAGCAAAGAGGCAAAGATGTACAGCCTTAATATATTACCGTGATAATTTAATTACCCCCCCCCCCCCCCCCACACACACACACACACTTTTATCTCGATTTGCAATTGTGTCCTGGAAGAAATCAATTTGCCAGCCCTAGTGTGACTCCAGGAGGGTCACTGGACAGATTTCACAAGGCCCTGCTTCAGGTGAAGAGTCTGTGTCATTTTATTCAACCACCTTTATATAAAGATGAGATCAGAACCCCAAATACCTACAGGAGGTAGTTAAGGTATGCACATACAGTTCGGTCAGGTAAATAGTGTAATATTAAATAACTGTAATAACGGTAATATTAAATATAATACAAACGTTTTAAATAATTCACTTTTCATTAGGTCTTGTCATTCAGCACCTAAAGGCAGCCCTCCTCTACAAAAAGCGGTTACAGAAAATGGGTGATCGATTAATACGATTCTCTGAATTCCGTATAGATTTTCTTTTAAAGATAAAACAATTCGAAGGTATTTTTAACATAGGCCTACGTTTGAAATAACTGCCGTCCTGTTCACAATTAATTTGATCTTAAGATCATTTGCTAAAAAAGTAAACTGTCGCAGAACAGGCCAAAACCTTTTGTTTTTCCAGTTTTTATCTCTCATTTACGTAAAAAAAAAACTTTCCCGCAAACTTTAAATATGAAAACATCTTATAAATGAGATCAGGTTCAGATAGTGGATTAATAATAATTTCACGTCAGAAACGGGTTCCTCCTCCATTTATTTCTCAGCTATTTCCACGAAAGTTTCTTCCTTCTGACTTGGGTGATGAGAGAAATATATATATTTAACAAAATACTGCTTTGTTTTTAAGACAATGGATGTTTGACAGAGTCTGCGAGGCGCCCATCAGCAGCGCCCCGCCGCGACGAAGAGCGTCGGCATCTCTTAGGGCAATTATTATAGCGGCAAACAGCTGTCAGTCACTCTTAGGAGGGAGGACCCCCGCTAATGAAGCGGCTTAATCCTCTGCCTTCAGTCACACCCTACAGAGCTACACCGCCTCCCTGCCGTCTGCACAGCTCGACTTAAAACCGACTTAAAGAAGAAATTAAATCACGCGATGACTGTTTCCTGTTATCATCGTCGGCATTATTATTGTTATGTAACTTTGCGACAGATTTTTTTAATTGTCCAGCGTCGGTGACGTCATTTACCCGAGGCACCGGTGAGTCCTAAAGAGGGGAGAGGGTGTTATGGGGGTGTGTTTTAGGGGCAGCCTTATCGGGGCGCATCCTACGGAAACAGGCGGCATGTTCACCGTCACAGACGCGTAAAGGTACGTGGGCCTACAGTGCCAAACGTGTTCTCTTTTTACGCGAGTTTGGGCTATGGAACAGCAAAATTAAAATATTACATATGCTGTAAAAATGAGAAACTATGTTTGCTTTGAAGGCGTTATGATAATTATGTAGTTTAACTGCCAAGTTAGCGGTGGCACCCATGAGGAGGAAATATGTGCTTTCCCTTATGTATATATATATATATATATATATATATATATATTTTTTTTTTTCTTTCAAATAAGCATCAGCGAATGGCTTACCAAATAAAAATACTTTAAGCAGTCGAATAAATGAGAAATTACCTAGCATTGTATATATACACACACATATATATGTGTGTATTATTTTAAATGTTATATAATAATAATAATAATTATTATTATTATTATTATTATTATTATTAATTAAAAATAATATATTAACAACTGCCCGCGACCCTGAACAGGATAAGCGGGTTGGAAAATGGGTGGATGGATATTAACAACTGGCACGGTGGTTTAATGGGTGCACTGTCAGTAAAAGGGTCCTGGTAGTTTTGTTCCGAAAGGCACAAGCAGCATGAATGTACTCCCAGTGGTACTAAAATGTTCATCAGAATCCATTTCTGTACCTTAAAAGGTACATTTACCTACAGCTGGGGTTCAGTTGGCAGACCGGCCCTTGTGACGGGTAACTGTTCAGGCTCGGCCCGCCTCTCCCCCCTGTGTGTGGGGTCTCCCCCGGTTCTCCCGGGGTCGCTCCCGCGCTCCAAAGGCACGCATTCGGTCCATAAAGTGCCCATAGCGAGAACCATATCAGATCGATGGCCCGATACTCCTAAATATAACTTTATTTTGCATTTTTTTTCAACATCGAGCTTGCAATCAAAACTCAGTTTGAGTGGTTGAAATGAAGTGAAAATCGTGTTTGATCACTTAAAGAGGGATTTAGTTAATTAGCCGGGCAAACAGTCAGATTACAAGTGTTTAATCATCTTACCAGGTTTTTATATCCAGTAATGCATTTTAGCAGAAATGGTTTAGGCTGGTATGTTAGAAGTATATTAAAATAAGCGAATCGTTTTTTTAATATAATGAAACAACTACTAATAATAAAAATACTACTAAGGCAGATGCCCGCAAGCCGAACGAAAACGCACAAATCGTTAGTTTCACCGTCACTTCATGCCTTTATTAGCTATTGTAATAATGATACATCTGCGAATTTTCCCGCATGCGTAGTGTCATAAATAGCAGCAATCCAAGATCAGGAACGGCCAGCTAGATATTCCAGTATTTTAAAACAAACAAAAAAAAACTTTAAAATGTTTACTGGAAACGTACGTGCGGAAACCAAAGGGGAATTTGTCTGCATGAGCTGGGGAATCAGGCCGAAATTTGCTTTAATGCCATCAGCCAGCGCAGAGAAAACGACAAATCCCCCCAGACCGTATCATTCTCTGCGGGTTCCGCCCGGTTTCACCTCCCCCGACGTATCATTCGTCCCGAAAAACTCCCGACTTTCCATACGGACAATTTTTTGCCTTCTTTGAATCGGCAACATCACCCTGTTTTTCACAACCTAATGTCAATCGGTATATATTTACAGTATGGAAACAAACTGTATTTACACACGTTGCGCAATAATAACTAATCAATAATTAATTCAAGCAGTAATCTTCTATTACGGCTAATGTTTTCATAAGGGCCCAGTGTAAAGAGAAACTAAGTGTTATGTACTCTTTTATCTTTAAAAGGTTAGTTCAGAGTGTTTTCCATTAAGGAACCGACACTACGGTGAAGTACACAGTCTGCGTTTTTTTCAGTTCCTCCGCAAGGATCGCTGTGGCTGCAGGACGCCTTCTTCACAGGTACATGCTTTTGTCACTGGACACCATGAGCGTGGTGGACGACAGCTTTCTCTCAGTGGACACTATCCACGAGATGTCCAAGGGAGTAGGTCTGGCAGGAGGCAGTCAGCTCCACAGTATTGATGTCATCCTGGGCTTCACCAAAGAGCAGGACTTGCTTGTCCACCCAACCAGCTCCACGGTCCCCAGAGTGGAGCCAGAGAGCTTGGTTTGTCTGGAGAAGCAGGGACGCCCCCGTGCGTGTGAGCACCTGGCTGTCCTGGAGGACAGCTCGGAGCAGCTCCATGGTGAGTCTTACTTCTGCCTGTTTTAAATGTCTGTGACTTCAGAACTCATTTCAGGTCCATAAGCATAGATGACACCAGTAAGACAAGCTGCTCAGTCCTGACAAGCTGTAGGCACACACGTGTGTAGGGACGAGCTCTTTGAAGGTGACGCCTCGATTTTGTTTTTGCACTCATGCCATCTTGGGTACTGATTAAAAAACTGGACCAAGGAGAGCAGCATTCCCATTGTGATCCTGAAATGCTGCTTAACCTGATCTTAGAAGACTTACCGACTATTTTTTGGAGACAGATTTTAACATTGACCACCTGAGTAATAGTGGTTACAGATACAGACGTCACCTGGTGGTTGTTGGTTCGAGTCCCAAGAAGGGCTCTGCTGTTGGACCCTAGAGGAGAGAAGCTAAGTGCCTTTAACCCATTGCACCAAGGGTGATCAGGCATGGTTACTGAGCAGCAGATGTGATATTCAAAGTGCCGAGGGGTTCAGACGCCCCCCCCCCCCCTTAAAATGAATCACTTTGCTGCTATCAGTCGTATAAATACAGGTTGAATCCTTACAGTAGACATTGTTTTTAAGCCATTGGGTGTATTCTGAGTGAGACGCCATGTAGTAATATAATGTTAGGAGATACATTGGTAGAGAGTGAATTTCAGAGCTCTGACAGTCCCAGGTCCCACGCCGAAGGACAGAAAGCGTCGTGGGGCTTTCTAAGGCGCCCTGGAATGTCTTGGCCCGTTAGCGCATAGCCCGCGACCGGACCTGACCTCTGTCTCAGTGCTGATGTCACATTGGTCACGGCAGCATGTCTGACTGGCTCCGTTAATCAGGGGGCTGCGTCTTCTGGATCCACAGGCTTACTGGATTAGCTGGGAAAAGGCCCTTGGTCAGAGGACGGATGTACAGCTGAGCCATCGGAGCAGCATTGCCCCGGTTATTTGTCAGGCACTCTGCCTCAGCAGGGGTCTAACTGACAAGCAGACCCTTTCTGTGCCCCAGAAGTTGGCCCTTCTGTTTCTGGGGCCCCACTCAAAAAAGTCCCACCCTCCCACCTCAGGCATGTCAAAGATTAAATAGCCAGCGAGTAAAAGCATCTGCTAGCAAAATTTGCTGCTTCAGCATCTCCAGAATGAGCAGCACGTTTATTTAATATTTAATGCAGTGAGTGTTTGTGGCCAACAGGGGGTTTGTGTGTGGTTTGAGTGTCGGTAAGCATCGTTGCTGTTGTTGTGGCTCTTTATAAACATTCATAGCTACTGAGAACCAGAAGATCCAGCATGGTGTCTCTGCAGATCTTTCTAGACTTCACTCTTTGTTCACACATCACCTCTCGTCTGACCCCATGTTCTCGTTGCCTGTGGTTGACCCCCAGATGAAGGGCCATTCCCCGGGAAGGGTGGGGCTGAGCAGGACGGGGGGGAGGGGAGCGGTGGGAGGTCTCCGGGGCCAGTAGAGGAGGGCGAGCCCAAAAAGAAGCACCGGAGGAACCGCACCACCTTCAGCACCCAGCAGCTCCATGAGCTGGAACGAGCCTTCGAGAATTCCCACTATCCTGACGTCTACAGCCGCGAGGAGCTGGCCATGAAGGTCAGCCTGCCGGAGGTGCGAGTGCAGGTGGGTCGCAGCTGCCTTTTGTGCTTGTGTTACTGCTCAGCAAGAGCTCCTGCCCCCTCATGGCGATCTGGGCCGGTGACCATTTGGCCCTAGTTAAGTGAGTTTGCTGTGGATACAGTTCTTTGAGTGAAGCTTAACAGGACAGATAAAGGTGGGCTGTGAGTGGCCTGTGGTTGACCAATCGGGGGACAGACACAGGAGCAGCATTGGCGCAAAGCCAGGGGCGCACTCTAACTCAGCAGCTGTAGTTCCCCTTCCCGCCAGGCGGGGGTGATATTCTGCCACCTCTCTTTCCCAGGTGTGGTTCCAGAACCGGCGAGCCAAGTGGAGGAAGAGGGAGCGCTTTGGGCAGATGCAGCAGGTCCGCACGCACTTCTCTGCCGCCTACGAGCTGCCCCTGCTCACGCGGCCCGAGAACTACGCACAGGTAGGCCCCGGGGGCGGGGCCGGTGTCCCAATGAGGCGGCACCCGGCGGTAAAAGCCGGGAAGTACCAGTTAAATTCTCAGAGGTCCATCTGAAATCCACGGGCGCTGCTCTGCTGCCGAGGTTTACAAGCCTTCAGCTGCTCTTAGATCAGAGAGACTTTATGGACTGTGAGGAGCTCACTCAGGTGCTCCTATAAATATATTATTAGCCAGATGGGTGAAGCAAGAGCAGAGAGAAGCGGAGACTCTCGACAGCCTGGGATTAGGGCCCCAGTGCGGTGTGCAGCACACTGGCTGTGCAGACAGCAGGTCGGATCAGCGCCGGGCCCACTGGCGGCCGGTCAGATACCGCGTCCTGAGCAGTGGGCTTACCTTCGGATCCGAGATGCATCGGTGCCATAGGCGGGAGGGGTGCACGCCTGCTGGGGGCCAAGAGAACCCCCCCCCCCTCCATTTATTATGAATCTTCTGTGGGGTCGGAGGGCGCGCGGCGATCTTCGGGGCGGGGGGCACAGCTGTGGAATGCTGCACCGCACACATCTGGGGGATCTCCCCGAGCAGGCTTTCATCTCCCTCCCACCCCTCCTACTGATACTCAGGCCCGCCTCAACCCCCCCCCCCCAATCCCACGCTACAGCACTCAGCACCCCTCCTTGCCATTAACCACACGGCGCCGACGGACCCGCGACAGAGTTACCTCACTTTACATGCTGTGCGCGCGCTGCTGGGCCTCTTCCTTAAGATTCCAGTGGGCTGTTTGACCCAAAAGGTACTCAGGAATAAATGCAGATCTGGAGGGATACCGGTCCTCTGATCAGTGACGAGACATCACGATGAAAACAGCAAAGCGAAGGGGAGTGTGGTCGCTGTATGCAGACAGGCAGTCAGCAGTCTGCAGTAAAGGTGACTGAATAAGGGAGAGATACAGGGGCCATTTCAGTGCCTGCACTCATAAGCAGAAGGCCACAAATGGAAACCATTTAGGCACAAGTTTAGATCTGGACAGAGCAAGCATTTCCTTGCGAGGTCAGTGTGGTTTGGAATAAGCCTCCGTGCATTGTGCTATAAGCACATTTTTGCATTCTTTTAATTCAGCACTAAATAACTTTTTCCCCCTAAAAAGTATTTAAATGTGTGAGGCCAAGACACACTTTAGTCTTATATAATCTGATTATACTATAAACGCAGTCTTTAAACTGGCCAGCAATGGCGAGACGCAGTTTGGAATGCAGTAACAATAACAATAATATAGAACAGTGATACCTTATCCGTCTCCCTGGGAAAATTGTTTTCACCTTCCACCCATCTTCCGCCCGCTCTCCGTGAGACATACAGACAGATATATGAGAGCCAGACTTGGGTCATGGTGGCCAGCGTCCAGGGGCCTGGTGGTGGAGTCACTCGGCCTTCCGGGTCGGAGATCAGACCTGATGTCCACCTCGCTCTTGCAGATCCAGAACCCGTCATGGATCGGGAGCAGCAGCACAGCCTCCCCGGTGCCGGGCTGCGTGGTGCCCTGCGACACGGTCACATCCTGCATGACACCTCACCCCCATGCCGCCAGCGGCGTCTCTGACTTCCTGGGGGCGCCCAGCCCGGGGGGTCCCGGAGGAGCTGTGGGACAGACGCACATGGGCGGCCTGTTCTCCGGACCGGGCGTGGGCTCCGGCATCAACGGCTACGACCTCAACATGGACCCCGACCGCAAGACGTCTAGCATCGCGGCACTGCGAATGAAGGCCAAGGAGCACAGCGCGGCCATCTCCTGGGCCACATGAGACCCAAAAGCCCCTGGGTGGAGACCCAAAAGCCCCTGGGTGGAGACCCAAAAGCCCCTGGGAGCCCAATCAGTGGTCCAGCCAACATGAGACAAAAGTAAACACTCAGCTAGCCAAACATTAACCACCGTTTGAACTATAACCCAAAGAAAACTACAAATCTAAACTAAAAACAACAACCTAAGTAATTAGAATCGTCACTCCGGAATCCTTGAGGCCTCATTCTTTTTCCGGAGCCTCCCTCGAGAGATCCGAGAGGCAGATGACGAGGGGTTTGACAGAGTTGGCTGGCCCGGCCAATCAGAGACAGCTACCGATTTACGCCAAAGGTACGCCAATGAAAAGTCTGTCGAGAGGTGAGTAGGACCAACCATCACTCCCAAGCCAAGAAGGTGATGGATGTTTGCAGCATCAAGGACTGTCTCGAATGGATGATGTTTACAATGAGGAAAAAAAAGAAAAAGCTCAATGAAAGGGGTAGAATAATTACATACAAATGTTATGTTCAAATGTGCTGGATGCTAAATCTGTTTAAGAGCTTTATAAAGACTGTGTTATTGGTCAGGACCTTATTTAAACGTGAGAAATGTTTCCCCAAAAACTGCCATTCGTTTCTGACACAGACCCCGTCACCTGATCTCTTCACTGTCAGCCCTGCGTACAGGGAGCTGACCGCCGACCCGCACATCATTACAGCTGATGGAAACAAACCCCCAAAGGGCTGCAGTCATCAATCTGCACTGTCAGTCACGTCACGCTGAGCCCAGAGAAGTGGCTCACAGCCACCCCAAGCACAGCTTCTCTCAAGCTTTATCCATGTCGTCACTATGGAGCTGATAACTCTTCCCAAGGAAGGTCTAGATACATGTCAGGAGCAGCTCAAACAGCAGATTTAACTCTGGTAGATGCCATCAAGGTCACCATGTTTCATTTGACATGAGACACTAAGCAGGGCTGATATGGATCCCATCTACAAATTAAAGGTTCAAGTTTTCAAGCACATTTGATAGCCCCAAATTCTAGAAAAACAACACCTTTGGAAGCCCATTTGGACATCCCTTTGAATCCATTATCACAGATTCTTAAGTGAACAACAGTCATGACCAGAAGAGCCTTGAATTTCATTCCTGGAAAATATCTTTGTCTTCTTATCACTTTTCACATTTGAACTAAAAAACATGGTTTCCGTCAATTATAACCTCAGACACAGCCTCCAGCTCCTGACTTTCCATAGCTGGAGATACTTAATGTACAACATTACCTTGCTAGGGCTTGAGAAACAACAGAAAGAGCTTCTCCAATCTTACCCACGTCTTCATCTGCCCATAAATGGCTTCCTTGCACTATTCATTTACCCATCCATCTTCCAATCACAGATCACGTATAAGGCCAGTGGGAGAGACCTGGAGCCCACCCCACCCAGGTTAGGGTACAAGTCAGGGCAAGACCCAGTGTCAGATACCAGTCCATTGCAGGATGTGCACAGACACACACTGAGATATTTACAGACAGTGAGGCATGGGATTTTTGGGAGTAAGTCCACAAAATATAGGTAGAGCATGCAATCACCACACTTATAACGAGGGGGTGAGGCATAATGCAAAGGATGAGGCATAATGCAAAGCCTTTATTTATTATTGGTCCATTAAATTCAGAAGCATATTGATAAATGAGTGTTACTGTCCCGTGTAAAGAACATGACAGCATCAGACCATTAGATGTGAGCGTGAGAGTCTGCCTGTTACTGCCTCCCTAAGGATTTCTGCTGCTGTGTTAAAGGCTGTATCCATGTCGGGGGGTGGGGGGAGGCCCAGGCAGCCCCCGTGCTCCAGGAAGGACAGTGCTAGGGGGGGTGGGATGTAAAACAAACACATCCCACGCGGGGCTCCCCTTTCAGCGCCGCGGGGCTCTGCATCGCTCCCCCACACACAAGCGGCATTTTAATTAAGGCCAGGTTCTCTGTGGACAGGGACCGTTGGCGCGAGAGCCTCCGAGTGCCTGCAGGACACACATTCACGTGCTATGGGAGTCGGCAAAAGGCAACAATTCAGAATATTTGCTTATTTTTAGTTGTCATCTATATAGTTCATCTTAATCCTCCCAACTAGCATTTGGTTAATCACATGGAAAGGTTACAGGAATGTAGCAACAACCAGTCCATCTATCTGGCATCTGCATGGATCTCCACCAGAAAAGCTCGGTACCTCACAGGCCGGCACTGTTGCCTCACACCTCCAGGCTGGGGAGTTGGCAACCCACCCCAGTCCCGCGTGGGCCGACTTCGCATGCCTTCACCTGGTCCTGCGGGAATCACGCGGCCAGGCACACTGGCGTGTCCAAATTGCCTACAGTACATTAGCACGGCTGGGATTCCCTGTGATGGACTGGTGTCCTGTTGAGGGTCGTCCCTGGATAAGCATTAAGCAAAACGGACATTTCCAAATATCATGGAGATCCAGAGTTGGGAATGCAGTGGACTCATGTAGCACAGGAAAAGATTTACCTCAGGTGAACTGGCCAATATTTTTGGGGGCAACTCAGAGATTGTGAAGGAAGTGCAATGTGCCTGAAATACCCTGTGACACTATTATGCTAATCCCCTGGAATTACTGCAAGTTCCCACACACCTGCAAAGACAAGTAAAACAAACTTAATCTAATGAAACGCCCCTGTTTGGATTCACTCACCTCATCCCATGTTAGCCAAAGCAAGACACTGTGTACAGAGAGCGTGACAAGCCTGACAGCATTTAACATTCAAGCATCACTCCAATTAAAACTCAACCCCTACACTTCTAATACTACTGAAGTAAAAAATGAGTTACGAAATGAATTATATTATTAATGTTGGAGTTGTGTGTTACTTTCATCCGTGCAAGTGAATTGATGTATTTGCAGTTTTAAACTAAGCATCTTTATAAATCTAATTTGTTGTAAAGTATTATTGTACCTTAGGAGGACATTTAAGGTTATTTTCTTGTTTGCATTTGATTTAACCCAGGCTTTAATGGCTAAAACTTTGTATATAAACATTAAGTTTTCACAGCTATAAGCTGGATTTTACTGCATTTAAATGTCTTACCTTTAATCATGTTAATAAGCTTACATTGTTTGTGTTCTTTATTGCACTTAAAACATGAGATGGAAACTGAGACCTGTAATGCTTCCATAAAGCATTACAATACATGCCGATTTGCAACCTCAAAATGCCATTTCTAACACCAATAAGATGTGCCAGTAGATGCAGATTTGACAAAGTATGGCTATTTTTGTGTCTTTGATTGTGACATAACTAGACATAATTATAAACAAATGAAATACTTCTCTCCATTGACTAGAGTCCAGTCCTGATCTACTAAGTGGAACAAATCCCAAAGGAGAGCACTGAGTTTGCATGCAAGCCAGTCTGCTGGGGACAGGCTGTTCCCACCAGTTGCGAGTGGGAGAGAGATCCCCCCAGGATGGTTCCCCCTAGTCCTTCACAGCAATATTTGTTGCATTTTCGAAACGATGGAGCCACATACGTTCTCTTAAGTCTCACTCGCCCCGCTTCAATACCTTGAGGGAATTCCAGACTAAAGTTCCGGGCTACATGTTTCACGTTCACAGAAAAAAGTTTCTTTTTTTTTTTTTTTTAAAAACGAAGGGTGGAGAATTTGTGTGCATGTGTTTGCAGTGTGCTTGGCAACTGTCGTTTCATTTTAATCCCTGTTTTTAAAGCATACTGGTTGTCAATAAAACATTGCAACACAAAAGTGTAATGCAAGGCCATCTTTGTAGCTTGTTTATGCAAAAAAAAAAAAAAAAAAATCCTGCTTTGAGGAAGTTCTTTCTGACCCCAGAACTGAGTAAAACACTGAGGTGGGGGGCTATTTGGACTACATTATAAGAATCATCTTCCACAAGCGCCAATCCCCCTTTTTATATCAAATTTATGAATCATTATAAATCAATATAACATGCAGCCAAAACCAACAAACAAAAAGCCAACTTCTGTGCGCAGAGGAACGGTTTCGGCAGAAGCAGTCAGCATTCTGCACAGGGCTGCTGGCTTCACCTTTAGCACCTCAGTCCATCTGCTCACGCAGCTACAATTAACTACAACTTAGCTGCACATTAGCATTTCTTTGTTTGACATCTTTATTGTTTTCCATAGGATTAATAAAAGTAAAAAATAAAGATGAATATTGACATCTTAAAAAAACCAACAAATATGAATGCACATACTGTGAAATATTACCCTCATTTCATAAAGACACTCTCCATGTCTGTGGCCAGCATGTCCACAGGGCAGAGTGGGGATCCATCTTTTCTTTCAACCACAAACACACTGAACAGCTGCTTGAAAGAGCCTCGCCTGGAAATTACCCAAGAATAACAGCCTCAATCCGAAATGATATTACAGAAATGTTCCTGGATTAGTTAGTCAGGTCAAATACCTGTGGATCGAAAATGGAAAATAAGACTGTCTACCCCTCATTCAGCTCAAGGTATGACTTTGCTTAACAGCAGTCCTCAGCGACTGTCCTGCTATTTTTCCTTTGATGTGCAGCACAAACTGCTCGATCCATATTGAGCTGCAGTTCGGCCACGCAGTTTGTCAGCTGGGTCTGCTGCTTCCGTGGCTCAGGCTGCACCAATAAAGCATAACAGCAGATGTGTACACAGCGTTTCACACCTGCTGTATGCACCCACTTCCAACCCAGAGAGACACGTGCCGACTAGTTCAAAGTAAATAGGCCAATGACAATAAAGGGCCAGTGCCACTGCAGACATTTTCAGCACAACTCACCACTCAATAATTCCAGAACCATGTCTTTAAATGTAATACAGTAAATCACACAGAAGAAATCTCACCTCGACATGGCTTCTGCAGCCCTTAGTGTTGGTAGAGATGACAGAGACCCTGTACACCTACTGCTGGAAAGTGCCACATTACAGAATCGCGGCCAAGAAGGTACAAACCTTGACCAAACTGCTATGACTGCATGCTGGTCTTCGTTAGTGTGACTCATCTGCTACCATGCTGCTTTTCAGCTTACTCTCTCTCTCTCACACACACAGACACACACAGACACACACAGACAAAGACAGACACAGACACACACACACACACTTGAACCCGTGATCCCATGATGGGACCTGATTCTTCTAGTGTCTTTGGGAACCATGTAAGAAAAGGACTACCTTGTGCCTCTAACCCCAATGTACTTCCTCTGTGGAATCTAAGAACTGTACTGGGTAGATGAGTCGTCTGCCTCCAGCTTAAACAAAACAAAAAACAACTTGTTGGAATGGTTAAGGTGGGATCAGAAACAGAAACAGCCTGAAGTTAGGGTCTAATTGTAAGGGGGGAGATGCCGTGGCAGAGGACCAAGGGCCAGCCATCCAGAAGTCTCCTCTCAGAGGCTCCCAATGTTGGGAAAGCTCTTGAGCTTCTCGGGGAAGTCGTCCTTGTAGAGGACTGGGTCGGCTCGGTGCTCCACCACCTTGAGCGGCATGGTCCCAAACACAGAGGCAAACTTGTTGATGCACTCCGACCTGATGAACACAGGAGGTGGGTCAGTGAGATGCCCTGAAATCCATTAGCAAGTATATGATCAGAGTAAATAGGGACCATCAATATTTGTTTTGACCTGGAGAAACAATCTCCATATTGTTACTATACCACTAAAATTCATCAGCAGAAAGACCTAAATATCTGGCTGGCTATAAACAAACAGTCATGGAACCCTTTTGTGCAGATGACACGGAATTTGTGTCATTATGACTGACAAAGTTAGTGATTTATATTTTTCTAGTGTTGTTTCTGATCAATAGCTTTCAATAGGCATCTGATCATTCATGGAGTATCAGAGGTGGAGGGAGAGAGGGATCCTTCCCAGTGGAGCACACAGGAGGAGAGAGGAGGAGGTCAGAGGAGATCCTCCAGAATCCCTTTCATTCCCAGAGATCCGTGTTTTCAGTGGGGGGGGGGCGTGGGAGGGCTGATGGGCAGCAGCAGCAGGGGTCTCTCCCCCTCATCCATCTCGGCCCGACCCAGAGCCTCCACTCCCAAGGTCAAGCAGGCGCGTAATGAATGTTCTAGGCCACGTGAAACAGCAATCGCTCATCCTGAAAGAATCGCCTTTGTTTTTCAATGTGATTTTTTTGCCGTTTAGAAGAAGCTCAGTTTGTCTACTTAGTGACTTCCCCCTCTTTCTGGTGGTCAAGCAGACGGGGAAAGAGGCACTCTTATTAAGCGTAAAGGTTCACTATTGTAAGTGTAAAGGTTTGCTATGCCGTAAAGGTTCACTATGGTAAGTGTAAAGGTTCGCTATGCCGTAAAGGTTCACTATTGTAAGTGTAAAGGTTCGCTATGCCGTAAAGGTTCACTATGGTAAATGTAAAGGTTCGCTATGCTGTAAAGGTTCACTATGGTAAGCATAAAGGTTCACTATGAGCAGGCTGGACTGGAAGTAGCACAGACCCTTTGACTGGCCATGCTTGGGATGAAATTCCTACCTCTCCACCATGTGGGTCTGGTCCAAAGACAGCCCGTCGATAGCCGTACACTCAGGACACTTGAATTTCTTCCGAGGGGTGACCTGAGAACAGCCAAACACCCAGGCAAGACGGATGTCAGTTTTCCCTCTGCTAAGCCCACCACCCACCCTTGCATAAAGGCCACATTAACAAGCTTGGTTGCACGTAAAACCATCCCTTTATTCTAGAGGATAAGAACCAAACACCTTTTCTTTTTTGTTGCTGTAAGCTTGCTTTTATTAACTATAGAAACTTATATGGCTTCTATCTTCAGAATAAACCCTGCAGAAGTGCCTTATAGCCGGTCTTTGGCATGTACTGGCAGATGGCTGCATGTTTAACCACATATTTCACTACTGCGTTAGCTGCTACCCTCCGGAAGGCCGTCGCAGTGAGACCGTCCCAGCCTGGCCTGGACAGGCCTGCTTGCTGTGACACTGGAGGCCATGGGGGCTGCAGACCGCAGGCTGCGCCAGGCCGGCGGGGAGCCGCCTTGATGACAGGCCTTCTAACTCGGCTCCAGCTGCAGCAGTTTCCATGCCCACGTGCCTCGCGCAAACAACCCACCCCATTCTGCCCATAAAGACGATGAGTTACGGCTCCCTAACCCCTCCCCCAGGCCATCACACACGAGCAGGGAGCAGGACCACTAAGCCGGGAAAACAGGGCGGGTAAGGGGCATGGGCTGGTCAACTGCTAAGCGAGCCGGTTTCGCTCTGCCCTGCTCTGCTGGCCAACGGGGGTTTGCACAAGGCCAATGGAATGCTGCATTCTTAAGAGGACAGACATCCATTCATTGCTCAAGAGGAATGAGATTCTGGATGGCTGACATGTCCCATACAGCCTCACTGCCACGGAGTACGTTACTCGATCACTCAAACATTTTTGCAGTGGCTTCCTGAATTGCCCCAATCAACAAGTATGCAAAATAAAAGCCTACACTCAGTGACAGGCAAATGAAGCCCAGATGAATTGACTGGACTTCATTTACTGTACGAGCAAAAATGCTTGGCTCTCCTACACAAGGTCTTTCCCTCATCCATACATTCTCCATAAACGCTGATCCAGTTCAGCCACAATGAGCCTGGAGCCAGTCCCTAACAAGTACAGGGAATGTTGCAGGGAACCCCCCAAAGCATACTGGTACATATATCAGGACACACACACACAGACAGAGAGCACCACACTGTGGGCTTGTGGACTTTGCGAGGAGGTGTGAGGCCACAGCACCAAGCTCTCCTCTATAATGTGGGAATGAAACATCTTACATGCTGAATATACCTTGATAGGGGCCTTGCCAGTGATGTTAGCCACAAGGAAATTCATAGCGATATCCTCACAGTTCATATGGGCATCCACCCAGTTCTTGATGTCACCTGGCATCTTGTATGTGTACAGGTAGTTAAAGTACTGGGTACGAGAGAAGAGAGGGACCAGAGGACACATGTAAATCACTACCTTCAAAATAAACATGGTCTATGACAACATGTGATCATTGCTTCCATCACCAATGTACTAAATCAGATGGAAGGAAGAAACTGTCCAGTCAGTCTTTGGTTTTTTCCACTACATGGTCATAATGGAAAAATATGTGATAGAGCAGGTCTCTGGTAGATAACCTTCACTTAACAGAGCCTTGACTGTAACGTCTGAGACTGGGTGTAGAGGTCAGCGAGTGTGCCCACAGTCAGCCCAGCTTGTGCTGGCAAGGCATGCATCCTTACTTTGTGGTAGAAGGCTGCTCCAGTGAGCACCATGGAAACCTCATTGGTCCACTCGGACTCATATTTCCACTTGCCCATCTCGTGGTCCCACAGGTGTAGTCGGCCGGGGTACCCCACCAGCCTGTCTGGGAACTCCCGCCATACCTGAGTGCAAAGCAACGGGGGAGTAGAGAGTCAGACACTTCCGGATAAATAATCTAATTCTCCCTCATATTCACCTGGGGCTACACACAGACAATGAGTCTTAGGGTTACTTGCTGGTTTCCCATAAGGGAACTAAGATCACCATCGGCCAGTACGTCCTTGCACAGGTACTCCAGAAAGGTCTGTCTGGTGCCTGCAAGTCACTGCTCGTAAGTGTCAAGGTGAGGTGAGGCTGTGCTCATTTAATCCGCATTTTACTTGCCTGCAGAACATCATGGAATCTGCACTGTGAAATAAAAGGGGGCTTTGCACATGCAAGTCAGCTGTTTGACAGGCAGAAACTAATTTGCAAAATGTGCAGAAACAGTATGTTATAAAGAAAGTAACCTTTCAAAGAAAGTAAGACATCTCAAAAATAAATCAAATCAAACAAGCAAAATAAAATCTTTTGAAAGATGCAGTAAACAAATGAGTTCGTCCTGAGTACTCCACCATATTAATGTCCGTTTTTGGTTTCTTTACGGAACACGAAGAACCAACTGAGCAGACCTGCAGTTTTCCCTGGTCTGAAGTCCTAAGACCAACATCATGCCTTAGACCACAAACGTCCACAAGGCTGACATGACCATGCCTCCCATTTCATGTCATTAGCCCAAATTATCCTCAATTGCCTGAATGACACAGAGGCAGTGGCTGGACAGCATTCTCCCCTAAATGCCTCCAGGCAGGCAGCAGTTAATCCTATAGTCATGGACAGTGTCAGCGGGGCCTGTCATCGCCTCTGGGAAATAAAAGGCAGAGCCTGGAGCAGGCCGCTCCATGAGGCTGGTGAGGAAAGCGGAGAGGCCCCGACTCAAGTCCCGCTTCTCACACGCTGGCTTCACATTCCCAGTTCAAAGCGGATCTCTTTGGTGGAGAAGGGAAAGTGACAGCTCTGAGCCGCACGCTCTGGTTAAAGGCAAGAGAGGAAAGGCCCAACTAAACAAGACAGTGCTGTCAAGTGAAAGCTTGGCTAAGGAATCAGGAAGTCTGCATTACCATTATGGCAGGACATTGAACCACAGAGCTGATTTTTATGGGCTGGAGAGGAACAATGCGCTCACCTCATAACCAAACTGCAGTTCGTCCGAGGTCAGCATGATGATGTCATCATCGATGGCCAATACAGCCTCGGTCTCGATCTCGTCATAGGGGAAGAAGCGGTTGCTGAGCTTGTTCTCCTTGGTCCGCACCACTTTGAGTGGAACTGCGATCTTTGGCCAAAGAGACTCTGGGGAGTGAGGGGGGAGAGAGGTAAGGAAAAAGAAAGAGCAGCAAGTCAGGACGTCATGGTAGCCAGATCCATTTAATAACGCATTTGAGAAGGTCGCAATCAACCACCGTTCGAATGCCTCTCAAGCCAGACGGTGCAGACATGATGAGATGGCATTAGCTGCGGACTTGGAGAACCAGCGGGTTGGTTTGAACTGCGATATAAATTCTCAGTACAATGAAGTCAGATTGTTCCAGTGTTTCTTTTTTTCAGGGCAAGGAAAACAAAGTCTCTTTCTTGGGTTGCGCAACAGTCATTGAGAACAGAGGCAGAGCGTGTCGCTCTGTGAACTCCTTCCTGGGACCAGACGTCTCTTCTGATGGAGCCCGAGATTCTCCAGACGGATTGGGCAGAGGAGCAATAATGCAGCTTTTGTGTCTCTCCGGTTCTGCCCATTTTCCCCAAAGGCAGACGATCCGCGGACCTCCAGCGCACTGCTGATTGCACATCGCAGGTTCTGCCCTGGCTTTTGTCGGCGGGGCCCGTAGGTGACGGGGCCTCGTCTCGGCAGTGCTGGGCTGCTCCTGTGTCTGCGACCATCTGCCCCAGTGAGAGGCAGCAGCATACAGGAGACAGTGGTGCTATACCAAAAGAGCAGACTAGCAGTGATTCCTGCTTTAGGCTTACAACAGCTAACAAGGAGTGGCTTAGAGGTACAGAATTAATAATAATGATCGGCAAAGTAACCCGGACCTGACCCAGAAGTAGGCCCCGTTAACTTTAATAGGTCACACAGCACCAGCAAGGCTCAACTTACACCACCAGTGAAAGGAAACAGTGTCCCATTAGGGCACTTCAAAGCCCCCTATGCATAATCACACTGCTGAAATCTACAGTGAGGATGCAGTTCATCTCTCTGCTCAGTAAACAAGGCCTGGGAGCGTCGGACGACATCATTAGGGTTGGAAGGGGGGAATATCGGCTTACCACCGGCGTGCCTACGAGGTGATAAATAACCTGAAACGTAAGTGAGAAAGCGCACCGGGAAGGAGAGGGAGGAGGATGCCTGCTGCCCAGGGCGGTATATATCAAAGCGAATTGGCACCAAGGCTGCCGGAGCCTACAGATTTACTATCGCTCCTATTATTTCTGCTCTTAGCTGTAGCAGAAAACGCGGCTAACGGCCGTCAGCAGCACCCCACTTAAGGTTAAGTGGCCCGATCAAGCCAGGGCCTTTAGGGTAGGAGTCCGGCTCCTGAATCTCATTACCTTCTGCCCTCAGCGAATACGTATGAGACAAAAAAAACTCAATACCGTCCAAATAGCACAGCGCTACGGGTCACTTCATAATGTCATAGACCAATTAACAGAATCGGTGCCGTCTCAACCTTCCAACCACATGGCCCACTTATTCATCGACCATGTCAGCAGGCCAGGAGGGCATGAGAATTCCACCAAAAATATATTTTTTTTTTCTCCATATCAGTCAACATATCAAAGTATTAAAATATATCATTCAAGTTATTACTCGACAAAACTCCTTTTTTGCTTAAAATTCTAAACATGAAAAAAGACAATGACACGAAATGAACCGTGGATTGAAATCATGCGAAAAAGAAATTTGTCGGGGTGTAACACCAGAAATCACTGAAAACGCTCGTTTGCTGCAGGATTTTTTCCTCTGACTGCCTGACTGCCATAGTTGCATTTTTAACCAACACAGGACACCATCTGAAAGTGGTGATGATGATGATGGTGCCGTCTCATTCAGCCAGGACGTCACTGCAAGCATTCTGCACAGTTTACTGGATGGCAGTGCCTCAAGGGAGGAAATGAGCATTTCCAAGTCCATGGAAGAGTTTTCGGTACACGGGACCAGTCTGCCGTGCGTCCAACTTTAAACTGCAGAAAGCTGCCACCACACCACCGACATCAGCCTTGTTTGTCCACAAAGCTGCTAAGCTGCCTCTTCCCACACCATCTGACGCTCCCTCTGAGGCGGGGCTGATCTCTGCGTTTGCTGGCCATAGGTTGTTTGTTCCTAACAGACCACCGTATGCTGGGCTGGAAGTGCATTCGTTTCTGGGCTTGATAGCGCACATCAAACTGTGTTGCTTATCGACAGAATACGGTCTAAGTTTATTGTGTTGGGAATGATAAAATATAAGAAGTCGGTACGTCATTAATATCGCCTGCTGGGGAATTCCCCTGGGTGGCGACTGGGTCTGTGTCCGTGGACCAAACCACGATTTCCCGCCACAGTCCTGCAGTCCGCTACTGCTGCTGCTAATGAGTAAAAAGTCAGAGCTAGGATTCTAAAATCACGGTGAATTAAACAGACTGATGTCAACAAACAGACCACCGACTTGGCCCAGATACAAGGAGGTGACTTGCTGCTGAAACATCCCCAAGGTTCACCAGCATTTGCTTGGAAATATGGTTGGGGTTAGGGTTAGGATTCAGCCACTCTGGACACGGGGCAGGCATGTTCAGCGCATAGACAGCGCGGGAACTCACCTTCAGGGGGGCTTTTGTTCTGGTTGTTCCACACCACCAGCAGCTTGGCCAGGCTAGGCACCTTGGAGATCTCGGTGATGACGCGGAAGAGACTCTCCACGCGGTCGTAGGTCAGCACCACGGCGGTGAAGCCCGGTGAGCGAGGCGGGATCAGAGGCAGGAACAGGGGGCTGTTCACGCTGGACCATTTCTAAGATTGGGGTCACAGTTCAGTGTAAATTTGAATCGCACACCTTGGAGACCATCAAACCATCCCACTGCCTCAACAGCACATCCTCGCGTGATATAAGCATTTCACTACACTGCACAGGAAATAATCCCGGCAGATGCTTCTCTGTAGAACAATCAATCTACTCTCAAATTTAATGATCTTTGAATAAACATGCAATGCTAACTTGTGAAGACTCGCATCTGCAGGCATATCGGGTTTAAAGAGAAAAGCTGTGCTCCATAAGCACTCAGCACAATGTGACCTCAGCCTGTCTCTCCTGCAGACTCGGGCTCTGTTAAAGCCCCATTAATCCTCGAGAGGAGAGGCCTCCATGGGCAGATAAAAGCCCAGCTCTTCCCTTCTGCAATCGCTCAGCCACTGTCAGAATATCTGAATAACTGCTCTGGGACAAGCCCTGTCCATAAAGCAGCACTGGGGGAGGAAACCTCAAGACCAGCCACGTAACAGAGCTGACCACTGACCACTGGAGGCTTCTCCCACAACCCCAATCTGCACGTTGTAAACTCTAAGTACCGAGCCATAAAACAGCAGTGTTTACCCAGGGGAAGCTGAGGGCCCTCGGGGGGCAGCCATGCGCTTGCCGCAGGGAGGGGGGCAGTGCGAGGCTAACGGCGGCTGGGAGTACTACGACACCTTTATTACACTTGACAAATAAAATACTTCCTTTAATCTAGCAATGGAGCAGAATGAGGCTGTTCTAACGGACAAGCCAGCAGCCAGCAGCAGCCCAGATGTGTGTGGCGGGTATATCGGGTACATCCTGTCGGGGGAAACTCACAGCAGCAAACATTCTATTGGATTGTGTGTTCTAAGCGGCGTTCTGTCATCAGAATCATGCGTGTGGTACAGACAAGGGGCAGCCGGCATGGCCACGCCGGTGAAGTGCGCACACATGCACAAGCAGTTACATGCCGAAGTGACCCGGCACCGAGCGGCTCGGGAGGAGGGGATTTCTGGGAAAATAAATAGAGGGAGGCTCAGCTCCTGGATGCCCAGAGGCAGGACAGAAAACAGCTGAAGTCAAGCCATCGTCTCTGTTACCACGACTCATACGGGAGAGTCACCGCAAACAAAGACTGGTAACGCATAGTGACACGAGCCCAGGTCTGTGCGGCAGCCTTGGCCGCCCAGCACAGAGACAGGGGACCAGGGGCGTGGATGGCAGCATGGCCGCCCAGCACAGAGACAGGGGACCAG
>JAODKL010000009.1:23399016-23411425 GCA_026780765.1 Petrocephalus schoutedeni
AACATGATGATCAAAGTTTTAATATTTATATGTAACTGTAGATGGATATACGAAGTCACATGGGAAATATGTGTTAAACATCTATGGGGGCTGAGCCCCCCTTACATGAAAATCCTAGAAACGCCCCTGGTTACTGTCTTTTGGGCTAGCCAATGCAGTAATCCCCTCGTCAACAGACACAGCGAAAAGGTAACGCAGAAATGGTAATATAGTAAAGGACAAAACAGCCACATGGGACAAAATGTGAAATTAACCTAAGGATAAACAGATTAGACTATAAGAGAAGAAAAGGGAGAAAGAAATATAAAACAAAATACAGGCCAGCTAAAGAAAATAAATAAAGTATTCATAAAATACCAGGTTATAAAGAAATGGAAAAAAAAAGCAAGGAAGTGATTTGCTGTAGGTAGCTAAGAAATTCCCTTGAGATTCCCATGTGCTGTAACAAGTAAAATTCTCAAATTTTCCTCAGGTGTGATTTGAATTGGCCCCCTAAGAACATACGCACTGAATTATATGAAGCATAACAGCGCAATTTTCACTCTTTAATAAAGGACACTGGATACAGGATACAGACATAAATCAGATTTTTTTTTAAAGTGTGTAGGTAGCTTTTAAACAGTCACTGTGACACCATCATAGGATAAAAAGCATCTTTGTAAAATATTTTAATTTTAAAAAACAATTCTAATACAACTGAATACTGATAGAAGGCCAATGACAATCACGTGGAATTTCTAAGACATACATCTCACCATATCTTAAAAAATACACCTAAAATGTGGGACACCATCTCAAACACACACACTCACACAGACACACAGGTATGTACACAGAGGAAAGGTTTTGAACAGTATGAAACTAGCAGAGGGTGTAATGCGAGTGAGTGCAGGGGTACAGGGTTTCCCTGCAGGGTCTGGCAGTACAGGGTCTCCCTGCAGGGTCTTGCAGTATAGGGTCTCCTTGCGAATGTCAGTGACACAGCTCTGCCTGCTCACAGGCTCAGAAACCCAGCAACACCCAGCTTCAGTTTTTCTCTCAATTTACATTTGCCAGAATTTCCACCTTTACTGTTCTTACAGTGAACTCAATACCCCAAGTGTCCTGCCATGAAGTACGAGTCACTACAGCGTCTCCAATTTGGCAATATAAAAAGCGGTCTCTCCAAGCCTCTTCCCTTTAGAAACATCCTCCCCATACAGGCTGCCAGGTCTATGGGATTCCTCTGAACAAACACATTGCAAATACCATGGCGAAGAGCTGGAGATGGAAAAGACGCAATCATTATTTGACAAAAAGATCCAGGGATCTGATAACAATATGAACAAAAACAATTGTTGTACTGTTTAGTTATGCATAAAGATTAAAAGCTTGCCTCTTTGAGGTTAGTGATTCGGTGTATTAGGTATTTCCGGTTTGAGAGATTATTTTAAATTACGTGCAGTTCCAGCATTCGCCACAGCGTGTCACTGTACTACTGCTAGAAAGTTAGCTTGGCAATTCCGGAAGAAGCGGCTCATTGTTCACTGACACCAGTATATTTGGGTTATATATTTCAGGGAGCTGGCAAAACACTTTTATCATAATAATACGTGATACTTACTTCAATAGTCAGCACCACGATGGCCAGCGCACCAGCCAGGTAGATGTACATCTCAAAGTAGTCGACTCCTGCTAAGTAACACCCCTGTGAAAGGAGGAGGATGTGTGCCTGTGAGGAAAAGCACCAGGAGCTCCTCACATCTTCTGCAGGATGCATACCGGCATCAATCTTACCAAAATACGCAGGCAGGTGTGTTTTTCCTCGGTTGAAGGTGATAATATGTCTATTCTTATGGCTGGAAAGCATTACAATCAGGACAGGAGCCTTTGTGTGACAGGTAAAGGTGGAGTTGGATGATTTAGATAATAGCACAGTGCCTCGAAAGTGCTGGTCAATCGGTCCTAACTGCAGGTTGCCTTCACTTATCGTGATGTCCAGTAGCTGTCAAACCAGCTTAATCACTCAGTACGGCTGGACTATTCTCAAAGGACAATTTATTTTACATTCTAGCTTCATACATATTTATATGTAACATTAAAACAAAGAGTGAGAAACAAGCTGAAAAAAGTAGAAATAGAAACATGCAATTAATGTCAATGTTAGCTTATTAAATGTAGGTCAGTAAAATGGGGACTGTGCTTTTAAAATACAGGGCAGAGTATGTTCTGGACAGGAAGCCACTTCATCACAGGGCTTTCACACAGTAAAGGCAATTCAGGGCTGTAAATTCAATTACAGAGCGAGAGACAGCGAGGGCCAGAGGGGACTGTCACACACAGGGAGGGTCAGAGGGGACTGTGACACAGGGGTGAGGGCCAGAGGGGACTGTCACACATAGGCGAGGGCCAGAGGGGACTGTCACACATAGGCGAGGGCCAGAGGGGGCTGTCACACATAGGCGAGGGCCAGAGGGGACTGTCACACATAGGCGAGGGCCAGAGGGGACTGTCACACAGGGGTGAGGGCCAGAGGGGACTGTGACACAGGGGTGAGGGCCAGAGGGGACTGTCACACATAGGCGAGGGCCAGAGGGGACGGTCACACAGGGGCGAGGGCCAGAGGGGACTGTCACACACAGCATTTTTGCTCCCTCCCAGCTCCCTGTGAGACAGTTCACATTTTTGCCTAATGGCAGCTGGGAGGGAGCAGAAATGTGGACTGTGTGGGTCTCTGAGGACCAGAATGGGGGACAGAGAGCAGGAAGCCTGGGAACGTCAATCCCATATATCGGTAAAAACAAGCGAAAGTGACCATAAGTGCTGATTTTCTGCCACCCCTCCTCTTTCTCAGGCTTGTGTTTCTCCATCCTTCACAAATGCAAAACGAAAAACAGCCACACCCTGTGGTTCTGTCTGCTGAGATTGCCGGGAGACAAATATGGAATGCAATAGCCGGTGCGCTCAACCAGCAGCTGCTAATCACTGCAGAAATGATGCCTGGTGCTGTGTGTAAGCCGCACTGGTACGCAAACGTCGTGTGAGACACATGCTCACATTCCATCATAAACCCGGGAAGGTCGGCTTCTCGCTGACAAAATACCGCTCCGTACTTATTACTTACTATTAGGCTGTCAGGGTTTCAGCTTCTCCTAATCATTATCTCTCCCTCTTACTTTGGCCCTTTCCTCACTGACAAAACTGTTTTCTTTTTACACTTCAATGGAAGGAATACAGTAATGGATTTCAAAGACGTCACGTGGTGCACACTTTGTGAACACCCCCCAGAAACATCTCCGCTGTGTCCATCACCATGTGGCTTTCCAAGGCAGGTTTAGGTATCAGTATGATAATGGATAAGGAAAGGGTGCCCCCAAGTGACTGAGGGTGGTATGAACCGCATTTCTCTAGATTCCAGGGGGAAGTATACCTTGTTATTGCGAAAGAGCATGCTGCCCATGAGACACTCCTCCTTGCTGATGTAGGCCACATCGCCTGGGTTACTGTTCCTCTGGCAACAGGCCTCAGGCACTATGTCACCAGGGTTGATGTGTCTGAAGAGGCTGTCCTCAAAATCGTCAGGGCTGTTTACCCCACAGCAGTCAAACTGCAGGGACGGAGGGTGAGAGAAAGGGAGAGGGAGCATCTTCTAAGACTGAATGCCTTCCCTTACCCCCCTGTGGTTGCTGCTACCTCTACCATAAAAAATAAGCCATTACTGTGGTCATGATGGCATTCCAGGTAGACGTGAAGACGTCCGAGGTGTTGTAGCCCTGGTAGTGCCTCTTCAACTGCTTCGTGAAGTGTTCTCGTGTCAGCTGCAGCGAGGAAGGCTGGGTAAGGCGCGCGCTGAGGCTGGGTAAGGCACACGCACCAGAGAGGGGCAACAGAGAGAGCACTCACATGTTCCCGGAAAATGAAGGCCAGTATGGCAGCAGCCAGCTCTGCCAGGAATATGAAGAGAATGAGAACGAAGAACTGTGGAGAGAAGAGGGGCAATCAGAGGGATGACTGATTAGATGAAACCGACCGGCGCCTGGCAGCAGACACTCACAGACAGCAGCAGACACTTACTGTACAGGCAGCAGCCACACTCATAGACAGCAGCAGAAATTCACAGACAGCAGCAGACACTTACAGAGAGCAGCCACACTCAAGGACAGCAACAACACTCACAGACAGCAGCAGATACTCACAGACAGCAGCAGACACTTACAGAGAGCAGCCACACTCAAGGACAGCAACAACACTCACAGACAGCAGCAGATACTCACAGACAGCAGCAGACACTTACAGAGAGCAGCCACACTCAAGGACAGCAACAACACTCACAGACCGCAGCAGGTACTCACAGACAGCAGCAGACACTTACAGAAAGCAGCCACACTCAAGGACAGTAGAAGACATTCCTAGACAGCAGCAGACACTAACAGATAGCAGCCACACTCAAAGACAGCAGCAACACCCACAGACAGCAGCAGATACTCACAGACAGCAGCAGACACTTACAGAAAGCAGCCACACTCACAGACAGTAGAAGACATTCCTAGACAGCAGCAGACACTTACAGACAGCAGCCATACTCACAGACAGCAACAGACACTCACAGACAGCAGCCATACTCACAGACAGCAGCCACACTCACAGACAGCAGCAGACACTCACAGACAGCAGCAGACACTCACAGACAGCAGCCACACTCAAAGACAGCATCAACACTCACAAACAGCAGCAGACACTCACAGACAGCAGCAGACACTCACAGACAGCAGCAGACACTCACAGACAGCAGCTACACTCACAAACAGCAGCAGACACTCACAGACAGCAGCCACACTCACAGACAGCAGCAGACACTCACAGACAGCAGCTACACTCACAGACAGCAGCAGACACTCACAGACAGCAGCCACACTCACAGACAGCAGCGGACACTCATAGACAGCAGGCATACTCACAGGCAGCAGCCACACTCACAGACTGCAGCAGACACTCACAGACAGCAGCAGACACTTGTTCTCGCGCAGGGCGCCGCAGCAGCCCAGGAAGCCCAGCACGAAGAGCAGGCCGCCCATGGCCAGCAACGCGTAGACGCCCGAGAAGAGCAGTGCGTTGGCAGCCATGATCTCCCGCATGTCCCTGGGGTCCACCAGCAGCCAGGTTCCCACTCCCAGCAAGAAACAGCCGCCCAGCTGGGGAGCAAGAGCAGAGGGAGGAGAGGGAGAGGTCAGCCATGCAGTACATGGAACACACCTTCTTTATTATTATTAGCTGCTAGCCCTTGAGGTCTCCAGTACAGGCTATACTAGCTGTGAGCCCTTCAAATCCCTACTAATATCCACATTAGCTGTTAGCCCATGAGGTCTCTCGTACACGCTATACCACACTGGAATTTGCATCATGATTACAGTCTGTTATTGTGACTTAACAATGCTAAGCAGCCATTTCAGTCAATTTACTCAAATCATCATTTTTAACTCTGAAAGTATTTGTATTTGAAAGTATCTGAATTGTAAGGTAGCTGTCAGCTATATTAAATGTGAGAGGGCAGTCCTGCTCTGAGCTGTTCAGTTTTACGATTCAGTCTCGCAGTTTAGTCAGCAGTTCAGGACTTCACGGGGAGAAGACAACAGAAGCACCTGTGCCTGGCGATTACAGTGGCAGGCGTGTGCGCGTTGATCCATTTCATTCCGCCAGAGTACGGTACACTCTACGCACAATTTACTGCACGCCGATAAAAAATCAGTGTCATCTCCAGCCTCAGAAAGCTGATAAATGCGTTTCACCTCTATGATTACTCGCGCACTTCCCGGCTGACTATTTGAAGTTTTAGTTGATCTGTTAAACGGATCTCTGGGGAACTCACAAAGAGGAGGAAGTTGAAGACGAACATGAGATACTTGAGGCAGCTGAGGCAGTCGCCCTCCATGGCTGTGCCCCTTGTAGACGTCTCTCCGTGTCCCTGTGGGAAGAAGCAGCGGCTCAGAGGTGCCACCTGCAGGCAGGCAGCAGGATGGCGGCGGCACTGGATCCCTGCTCTCCCACTGGCTGAGCAGCAGTCACCCAGTTCAGGCAGGGTGGTAAGCTGGGGAGGAAGCCTGACCAGGACCCAGAGGCTGTCCCTTTATGGAGAGAAGCGAGCTCCGGCTGAAATGAAAGCCTTAATTTAATAGTTCATCACTGGCGTGATTGTGCTTGCTGTGCAGCCGGCGGCCCCACCGAGCCTCCGGGGAGCATAATCGCGGTGATTACAGCCCGGCCGGCCGCTCACCACACTTTACCGCATCGACTGAATTTCCAAGGACACTTGCGTACAAAAACTGCTCATCTCCCCTGCTCCAAAGACACAACAGTATCTGCGGTGTCAGTGAGAGCCAGGCGATTTTGCGGGACCTGGCCAACAATGCACTCTTTATAAACGTGGAACATTAGGAGGCATTTCAATTTAATAAAGGGGAGGATTTTTATTACTGCTGTGAGCCGAGTGTGGCACCGTGGGTCACTGCCCCTCCCCCATAATTCATCCATAAGCTACAAGTCACCTCCACCTCCATACATCTAAGCTTGCAGCTCTGTGGATTCCGGCAGCCAGGCTCTGTATGCGGCCCTGTTGCCACCTGTCACAAAGAAACGTGCAAAGGAGTTCATTTTCAAAAGCAATACTCAAAGATAATCCCATAATCCTTCTCACGGGCTTCTCTCAGAGGCATTTTGTAGCAAAATAATAATGCACTCTCCTTGGTTTCCAGGCCAATCTCTTTGCGCTGTGAAGCAGGCTCGTGTTAAACCAGGCAGCATGATTACAACTGGGGTGTTTTGTACATTGCCTTAACAGCAGAAGCCCAACCCACGCCGGTCAGCCACCCCCCACCCCTGTGTATTGAAAGGGGCTGTCCTGACCACAGGCAGTGAGTTGTTCTGGCTTTTAGCAGTCCTTTGGCCTGCTGGATACCCAGCAACCAACCAGGATTTTAATTAATTACCTCTCTAAAAGAGCTGGAGGCTGGCCAAGAGACATTAGCTGAAGATCAGCATGTATCACTCCTTTGCTGAAGGAGTGTTAAACGGCCGCTTACGCTCCTGTTTCCCGAATGCTACTGAGCCGCTGCATACAGCCAGACCGATCTGTACTGTACGGCAGACTGTACAGAATCCGAGCCCTGAGTTTGGGCCTGCCGCCCCCAGTGCGGGGCCTTCTATCCAGGCGTCTCTCTCGGGGAGTATCGCGGCCGAGCCCATTTCCTTCCTACGCATACAAACGCTTCGGCGCATCCGGCCTTCCTTGCAGGGACCACACGCTTCGGATGGCTGAGCGAACGGGGCACGCGGTCAACGGTCCGACAGAGCTGTGGGAACCCTGGGTCTGATTTTGGCCCCGCTGTACAGTGGGGACTGCATGGCCCTGCTTCCAGATCTAATAACGCCTGACGCAGGAAGCCGAGTTAAATAAATGAGGACTGTCACGGAGCGGCTACGGGGTGCGGCGGCGGCGGGGCTTTCCCACAGCTCATGTAAAGTGCCGGCTTCATACAGCCCTCATCGATCAGGACATTTATGTTTTTGCCACGGTTGCCGGGTTGCGAGCTGCAGAAAGAAAGAAAAAAAAAACCGGCATCTTCATTAATGCTCCTGGTTCCCAGCATAGCCGTCGGTGAGGAAGACGGCCGCAGCATCGCAGAGACGTGGAGGGGGGCTTGGAGCCGTGAGAATGTTTCTGCTGCTCGCTGTACTCTGCCCCTGGGGCCAGTGTGAGGCACAGACACACACAGAGGACTGTAACTTTCCACTGCGATGAAACGTCACAGATGGGTTGCATCAAGGAGGCATTCATCTCCTTGGGAAATGGTACATCCCGAGAAAAAGGCCTGGCTGGGGGCATTCGACTGAAGGAGTGCCCGGTGTTTATCCAAACCTTGTTTTTGAAAACTGGACTGTTCCACGTCAAAATGAGGGGAGACAGGCATTTTCCCAAAGGCACTGCAACCCATTTAGTGTCCCCAACTCTAAAGATTTATGTCTTTCTGCTGGCATTTTTTTACCGGCCAGTTTCAAAGGAATTCCCAAGCTTCCTTGTACAGTAACGCAGGGGTTTGAAGGAAACAATAGGTTTATAACATTTTCTGGCATGAAACTGAAATGAAATATGAATGTACTATTTATACATGAAATTCTGCACATGCAATTTCATAGCAGCTCAGTGTGTCTAAATATCGGATAATTGCATCTACCCTGATTATTTTTCTGTAGAAGACAAAGACAAAATCACCAAAATACAAGAACAAAAAGACAAGAAACACAAAACACACTCAAACAAACATATAGATAAAGCCATGCAGAGCGATGACGGATGTTCATGCTAAAAAGGGCATAGCATTGATTAACTAGTGATTGCTATATACAGTATTTGAATACTTGAGTATTTGAGTACTTTTCCTAAACAAGCAATAGATAAAACAAAACAAAAATAAATTGTCAGGGCGGTCAACTTGCTGGAAGGTTGAGAGCTACAGTATGAGGATGGGTTCCCAAAAATCATTAAATTCTAGGGTCTGCCCTGTTATTTCAACAGTTTTACATGAAAACCAGATGTGGGTTACTTGAGTTAAATAATTTAGCACCTCTGATAGCATCGTATGATACATTACAATGAGACACTCCCCATGGTTTAATGATCACACACGCTCTTACAAACAGGAGTGCCGCAGCTTAGAGCACAAATGGAAATCCACAGGTTTAGAAGTGTTCAGTTTGACATGGTCCGACAGCCTGCAGCAATATAAACAAGTCCTATAAACCCATTACTCTAGCCTATAACAATAGCTTATTGATCCCAATAGAAATAATCCACGCTACCTTTTTAAGACAATAGCTCATCTAACAAATAAGGCTGAACCTCTGCCACTGAGTAATATTGGTAGAGAACATTTTATGAATTTCTTTAATGATAAAATTCCAAACTTTAAGCTTCAAACACATTAAAATTGCTCAAAGATGTACTCGCCCTTAATGACATGTACTCACCCTTAATGTTTTTTAATTAATTAATGAATGGAGGTAAAAACTATAATAACTAACACTAAACCGAACACTCAATCCCCACTCAACTTCCTAACGAATCCCTGGGAGTTCTGGCAAGACCTATAACTTCCATAATGAATGCATCCTTGTTATCAGGAGACATGCCTGACTAATTTATGGTAGAAGTAATCCAGTATAGTAGCACCATTACTGAAGAAACCAAGTTGTGGACTCCACATGAGTTCAGCAATTACAGACCTGTTTTTTCTCAAAAGTTCTGGAGAAGATAGACACTGCTTAACTTCAGTCATACTTGGAGACACACAACATAATGGATAGATTCCAGTCAGGCTTCCACCAGGGACACAGTGCTGAAACTGCCTTAACTAAAGTCATAAATGACCTAACAATGGCAACTGATACCGACAGTGTGACTGTGATAATGCTTTTGGACCTTAATGCAGCCTTAGACACGGTTGACCATTTTACCACATTACAAAGAATTAAATTTAATGTCGGGTTGTGTGGAATGGTGTTGAAGTGGTTTAAATTGCAAATTGTGATTAATCGTTATCAATATGTTCAAGTGTCGAATGAGTGTGCTCCATTGTCTATGTCACCAGTTAAATATGGAGTACCACAGGGATCAGTTCTTGGTCCTTTATTATTTTCTCTCTACATGCTGCCATTAGATAACATAACGAGAAAACAATGTTAATTATCACTCCAATGCACACACATATATATTTCAGTTCATCACACTGATGTCACTTCATCTATTGTCACTTTAGCTAATTGCTTCAACGAAGTAAATACCTGAAAACTTTTTAATCACTAAATGCTCAGAAAACCGAGGTTTTGTTTTTGGAGGCAAGTCCACGGATATAGGATTGCCCGGGGTGGGCACCATCTCAGCTGGAGCCCTGGTTCAGTTCCTTGGAGGGGTGATATCAGGGATGTGACTTATGACCTGTAACATCATGGGTGCAGCCTTCAATCTGCCACCCTACACAAGCCGGCATGAAGAACTGACTCATTGATGGGCTTTGGCTTTGGCCTTGACCACACTTTATACCTTGATTTAAGCAATCAGGCCCACTCTTTCTTTTCCAATAATGTCAGCATGCCCAGGGGGGTTGGGCAGCTAGTTGACCTTGGACCCCCAGAGATTTGGGGTCTTCTGCTCTGTTGTCATCTGGCTTTCTTTGTCTTTCATTTTCCCTGTTTTACATTATTCTCTCTTAATGATGTCGTAATGTATCACAACACACTCATGTAAAGCGCTCTGGAGGGACACTATTGTGAAAGGTGCTATATAAAAATAAACTGAATTTAATGAGTCACTAGTTTGCCCCCATATTTGCTATGCAGCCAGGATAAGGGCGGCCCGCCTTCCATTCAGCTGCCTTTTCTGACCAAGATTTAGGTTAGGAGGTATGAGGAATGCTGAAGTACCCTTCTGCCCTAGAACTCTGTGTCCCTGAGTTCAGATCTTACCATACAAACAGCAGATTTTTATGCTGTACTATCTGTTTGAATAGAGATGTAGTAGAGTGCCATGGAACCTTGAGGAGAGCAATTGCAACCCCTTAAACATATACATTTACAGTAAGCGTAAATGGCCTCCAGAACATCAGCAAGGGAGCTTCTCATCTCCCCAGTGAGCCTTACGCGTATCAATGAACAGCCCAAATTGCTCCTTTCGTGATTAGGCAGAGAATATACTGTAACATGCCCACTTTTCTTGCATTCTTTTGAAATGTGGCTAGAACACTGGCTTGGTGTTCACTGTAGCCACATGCCTGCAGGGCTGTGGGATTAATTCCTGCCCCCCAGCTCTGTGTGTCTGACTGTATGTGTTTGTGTGTGTGCGTGTGTGTGTGTTAGGGTGGGTTTCCTTCTGCAGTCCAAAGACATGTGGCTTGATGGACTAGTGTTTTGATTCACTCGCTGAGTGCGAGTATGTGTCCTGCCCTGTGCTTCATGCCATAGGCTCAGGCTCCTGGATCAAGACAACCCTGACCTGGATGGGCAGTTACAGAATATTTATGGATTTTTTTTTCCTAGTGCAAACATACAAGAGCAAAAGGGCTCTTCCAGCACCTACACTGTATCTGCAAATGAGATCCTGGTTACAAGAAAACGAACAAGGGTCACTGAATTAGTGATTGAAGTTGATTCAGTTTGAAGCTGTACTTTTCAAGTGCATGACATGCTGTGTGGTCCAACTCATGCTTCTGATGCTACAAACCTGTTTGCCTCCCGCTTCTAAATGTAGCAGTTTGTCGGTCAATGGGACTGAACAGACGATGATGCTTAAGGGGATTGAGAGCGGATCAGAACCTGGACCAATAACTTATATCCAATAAAACATGGCTTAGTAAAGGCTTAGGGCTTATTCCCTCTGAAATATGCACTGAAACATCAGAGGGGTAAAGGATGAACTGGAATGGGCATCAGGATGTCAAGCCCCCTAACAAGGCAACAGAGGCAGACGGGAACAAAGGTCTGACTTACAAGCACCCTCCCCCCCCCACTCCAAATAGTACGGCAGCCTCAGTTTAACATCTGATAAAAAAATTAGTCATGTGCCCTGAACAGTATGGAGATCTACAGAATACACTTTCATTGCCATTTCAGTCATTTAAATGAAGTGCTTGTACAGAGAGACAAATTCGGCGGACTTATTTTTTCAGCTCTGTAACCAACAACTGTAACGAAACCAGTTTTCTGTCAGACAGATTTCTGTCAAAAAGACATGCTTAAGCCAGCGTGAGAAAATGTTAAGTAGTTGACAAAGCTGTCTTCGGAATCATTCGCACAAAACATCACCTCTGCGTCTGCCTGCTCGACTGCAGCTGTATGTCAAGTCAGCAGTAATTCCTGAAAGTAAAGGCAGACTTCCTTACTCTAAGGATGCAAGGAGAACCAGGGGGCACTACCAGGGATGGGAACAAGTCACTCTTCGGTGAGTCTGATGCACAGGGAGATGTCAGCAGCATTTGTGCTCGGCCCTAGAATCCTTCTAGCCCCATCACTGAATTGTGTTCATTGTGAGAAGTTTATCTTCTCATGGTGTGTAGATGAACAACCCTCAGAGAGAGCCAAGAAGAAGGATCAAAAGGAGGATATTCAATGAAGTCCAGCTCAAGTGCATTGCCCCATATTCAAACTGGTGATGGATGGTGGGTAGTGTAGCGGATACTATAACAGGAGCACAGAGGTTACAGTGGGATCTCGATCAAATTAGTGACTGGGCTGATTACGGGCAGATTAAGTTTAATGGGGACCAAGGTAATCCATATAGGGAACAAAAACATAGGACACGAGTATTTTATGGGTGCCACGGAAATACAGGAAGCTGATTGTGAAAGAGACCTTGGTGTGTATGTTGATGCTTCCATGTCCCACT
>JAODKL010000009.1:23512222-23522427 GCA_026780765.1 Petrocephalus schoutedeni
ACCAAGGGGAGTACCGGCACCTGTTACTGAATAACATGGGGAGTACCGGCACCTGTTACTGAATACCAAGGGGAGTATCGGCACCTGTTACTGAATAACATGGGGAGTATCGGCACCTGTTACTGAATAATAAGGGGAGTGCCAGCACCTGTTACTGAATACCAAGGGGAGTGCCAGCACCTGTTACTGAATACCAAGGGGAGTACCGGCACCTGTTACTGAATACCAAGGGGAGTACCGGCACCTGTTACTGAATAACATGGGGAGTACCGGCACCTGGTACTGAATACCAAGGGGAGTACCGGCACCTGTTACTGAATAACATGGGGAGTACCGGTACCTGTTACTGAATAACATGGGGAGTACCGGTACCTGTTACTGAATACCAAGGGGAGTACCGGCACCTGTTACTGAATAACATGGGGAGTATCGACACCTGTTACTGAATAACATGGGGAGTATCGACACCTGTTACTGAATAACAAAGGGAGTACCGGCACCTGTTACTGAATAAAATGGGGAGTACCGGTACCTGTTACTGAATACCAAGGGGAGTACCGGCACCTGTTACTGAATAACATGGGGAGTACTGGCAGCTGTTACTAAATAACATGGGGAGTACCGGCACCTGTTACTGAATACCAAGGGGAGTACCGACACCTGTTACTGAATAACATGGGGAGTACTGGTACTTAGTACTGAATAACATTGGGAGTACAGCCACCTAGTACTGAATAACAAGGGGAGTACTGGCCCCTTGTAGGCTGATTCAGATTAATACGAGTTGAATACTTAAGTTCCAACAGTTTCATCTCATCACTTACTGGCAGAAAACTACCCATTAATCCATTTTCTGAAACCACTTAGCCTTCCAGGTCATGGGGGTCCAAAGCCTATCCCAGAAGCTACAGGTACGAGGTGGGAAACAACCCAGGATGGGGGGGGGGGGGGCAGTCCATACTCACACACCTAGAGGAAGCACCATGACAACACAAGGAGAACATGCAAACTCCACACACATGGAACCTGGCTAGAGACTTGAACCCTTGTCCCAGAGGTGTAAGGCAGCAGTGCTAACCACTGCACCACCATGCCTCGCCTCAAAAACTGCCCTTTGAGTACAATTTTTAAGAATAACATCATTTTATCTGCGAAATCAATTACCCTGCAAACCAGACTTCACTATCTTATTAAGTATTAATCGTTTGTCTTGAATGTTAATGATTCTTACTGATTATACTGATTATTTTTTGCACAAAATTATTCAACTAGCCCCATGTTTGCATAAATGTTTATTGAGTGCAGGGTATAAGTGAGCATGAAGGCCTTTCCCAGAAAGTGCTGTGCAGAATTCACCCTGGATGGGATGGCAATCCATCACAGCCAAAGGAATTATGATCATTAATTCATGTTAATACATAATTACCATTCTAATGCTTTTCAGTGACAATTATAGCAGTTTTCCAGAAACAAAAGTAATTTCAGCGGGTGTTAAATGGAAATGCAGGAAAAGAAGGGGAAACAATATGTTCTAGTGTAGCCAAATACAATACTAAACACTTTAGCGGTGAACATTTTAGCACCAGTATGAGATTTTATCATTGCACCTCCATTTTCAGGTCCAATGTCCTATTATCATTTATGTAAATTATATGGTAATGTGGCAGTAAATAACAAATATAAATTAAAAAATGCATACAGAGTTGGCACAAACATGTGGAATAGATGTGAAAATAGCCGGTTAAGTCAGGTTAATTATGCATAAAAGGCAAGTCAAGATCACGTGGATATTGGCACGTGGAATATATGTGATGTGTTCTACATGTTTAAATTTAATATGTTTATTATGCTTTTTGTTATGTTTCAAAATGGCACGTGCAAAATAAGATGCACGTGAAAATTGGCTGTAATAAAATATCTTTTTTTGTTGATCCCTGTGGGGAAATTCTCTTTTCACCTCCCCCAATCTTGCCCACCTTGAGAGCAAGCTTGGCCATTAAGGGCAGCCACCTCTTCCAGCACCCTGGGACTCAAGGGCCTTGCTCAAGAGCCCACAGACATGCTGAGGCCAAGGCTTTGACTAGTGACCTTCCGATCACAGGTATGGAGGCTTAGCCCACTGAGCCTCACATACCAATAGATGCAGAGACACTAAACAAAACAGCTAAGACCAGTTAGATAACTGTACCAAACAGCCAATTTAGACTATAACAGGGACTACAATGACATTATTGAAAGCATGTCCTGCCTTCCTTTACACTTTGATGCATTTTTCAGTCTGTTGGCAATGAAGCTGTGAACCAAGGCTGGTTCAGATGACTGGGCTGAGAAACACTGCATTAAAGGGCAGTGCTAAACATTCATTGATACATCCATTTAATTTTGGGGCTATGACTGGGTTAAAAAGACATTTGTTACCTTTCACAATTTGACTGTCACCTGAATGGCACAATCTGACTGTCACCTGATCCACAGAGTTTAATGCTAACTACAATCATTATTAGTTACTGCTGCATTCTCTAATTGCTTTTCAATGTATTATATATTCATATCATAATATAAAATGATTTGAATCCATCCAATGTTTGAGGACTTCTACATGAAAAATCTACAAAATCACAAGGACCTACTTTAGATGACAAGAGAAAAGGCAGATGTTACACTCTGATTCTCCTCTTAGCGTCTTTACACTTATGTGCAGATTTATAATTACAATAGTGAATATTCTATAATTATATCTGTCTAAATAACGAATGAAAAAAGAATAGATGCATATAGAAGTCAGGATTCTGAGTTGCAGCTTCCAAACCCTTAGATTGCTTTATTCCGTAAGTGTGTAACAGCGCTGATGGTGAATGTGCGCCAGGCATTTTCAGAAGTTAGATATTTTAATGTTAATTGATAAACTCATGTCATGATTGTCACATTTGAGAGTTTATCTAAAGATAGATCCATTAACCATCAACATAATGGTGAGTAATAGTAGATAGTGAGTTCTACTTTCCATCATTGCCTTATTTGTTAGGGTGTTAAAGCGCTCATCTACCCCCCCCCCCGTTTGAAAAATGAAAGCACTGCAGTTTACATTTCAGAAATAGGAAGGCCTGTT
The DNA here is from genome assembly GCA_026780765.1 of Petrocephalus schoutedeni. NCBI lineage: Eukaryota > Metazoa > Chordata > Actinopteri > Osteoglossiformes > Mormyridae > Petrocephalus > Petrocephalus schoutedeni. The sequence goes on from JAODKL010000009.1 coordinate 23,515,332, forward strand.
TCCACTGTGTTTCACAATATTCACCCACTTCTGGTTACCATTAAGACATGCTGCAAGTTCTTATGGGTGTCTGCATTGTTAATAAAAAGAGTTATTAAGAATAAAAGAGTAATAGCTCATGTTATTTCAAATGAAATAACTAACAAAATTTGAGTTTTAAACATGATTCTATGATATTTATGCTTAAATAGTTTTGTTTCTGTACTCTTTGATGTGTTTTTTGTTTTGTGGAACTTTTGGGAAGGCAATATCATTGTATAAGCCATGCTTTTACATAAAGTAATGTCAAAAAGAAGAACTCTCCTTCATAATACTAAGCCTGGTGTATATCGCTATTCAAGTTAAGAACATTTTCTGAAGGACGCGGCTGCAGATCCTCTTGTGATGTGAGCCAGCTGCCTGGCCAGCATGCTATTTATGGGCTGTGCTGCTGCAGAAATATTATGCTTCTATATTCAAAAGTCATTGAGTTTCAAAGTGAGTTTGAAATCTACAGTGGGTGCGGTTATTGTATTCTGCCAGACATATGATCTCCCCCTGGACCAGCACATACAGAGGCTGGCCATCTATTCCAGGAGTATTATCTGGACATTTTTCTTTATGTTGTTTTGATGACACTGAGACTGATGGTGCTGAGCATGAAAATTTGGAGCAATAGCAGCTTGTTGAATGAAATTTATTATGACGCTTTTTGATTTAACCCCTATCCCAATTTTGGGGCATCATTAAATGGTAGGCAAATTTCACATGGGGAAATTATCACGGGAAAAGGGTTAAATAACACTGCTAGTAACACATTTTGGGAAAAAAAGCGAAGCGAAAAGGGCCAGTGTGTATGCAGGTTTTTGGCGTAACCTTTAGGTCAGCTGTTCAAACACTCAGCCAATCAGACCTCTAATTAGTAATCTAATTAGGGAGTTGCAGTAAAAACCCGCATACACACCAGCCCTTTCTGGATATTCAGCCCCCCCACCGCACTAATGTAAATGGAACAGAAAAACGAAGAACAGCAGGTGGCGCTCAGGTACAATTTACTTGGGTATTTTTGGAAATAACCCGAATTTAACTACACTATTGCATTCTTCCTTCCAAAAACTGCCAGATATTAAGTTACACCTTGTTTTATTTCAGCTTAGAAACCCCTGCATTGTTTCATAATGAATGAGTATTCAAATACTTACAGTAATACTTTGGATTGACAAATATTAAGACTGATCTGTAATTGATATGCTCACAAGGTTAACAAAGTAAATAAATTCATCAGTACAAATCAGTGCTGAAACTTTACAGAGAGTCTAATGAACTGACGCAAATGTTGTGACTATTCTATATTTACTCGTTGACTACATGCACTATTTGTATGTATTGTGTAACTTCCAACATTTTACCCATTTATACTGCAGGACATCCATCCATCCATCCATTTTCCAACCCGCTTATCCTGTTCAGGGTCGCGGGGGGTCCGGAGCCTATCCCGGAAGCAATGGGCACGAGGCTACTGCAGGACAGTTTGCCAGAATAGTTTTTTAAAAATTTAAATTTAAAAATTAATGGATTAATGGATAAACAGAATACCAATAAAAGGCTCCCAGAAATATATTGGTTATTTTTGGAGCAAATACATTATACTTAGAGCATCTATAAAAGCTGTGAACACAGATAGCTCGGAAATAAGACATAAATATAAACATCTCTTTGTCAGTAAAGCTGAATCAGACTGTCTTGCATCTCGGATTAGTTCTGTACAATACTCTCTCCATTCATAGATATACAGTGATTGGTGAAATTGTAAACGGTGAAAGAAAAGGGACTTTATCGGATATCCTAAATGTAAAATGACACCTTCAGTAAGTTTCAGAGCATTGTGCCTCTGAAGATGGCAGAGGTGTGCCTGACTGACTCTTTATATGCTGGGTATAGTGAACTTGGAACTTATAAATCACCCCTATAATTCCCTCTGTTAAGACTGACTCTGGTGGCAATTAAATGACCAGATTCTTGAGGGGCTGTCATGCTGAGGGCATCAAGTCCAGTAATCTGCTTTCCAAGGCCATCTGGAAGTGTTTCAGCCACGGGAGGGAAATCTCCATCATGCATGGTCAAGCTGATGCCATGTCACGCTTGAAAGCATCCAGAATCATGTGACCTTTTGAAATCAGATTTGACTGTGAATTTATAAATGCACTAGAGGTGTTTGTACAATCACAATGTCCGGCTGTGTTAAAAGTGAAAAGAATACAAAAGCATATTAAAAATTATCACAGAAATTCTCATCACCCTGTATCTCCTCAGTAATATTTAGTGGGCAAAGCTTTCCTTAACTATACTGAATCAGCAAAAGATCATCCATTTCTACTGATTTCATGTCTGAGGTAAGTGTCCACTTCAGTGTGACTGACTGTCTGCAAACTCACTCAGCTCCCCAACCAGCTCCAGCTAAACAGAGCTGTAATAGAGTACTATGGCAGTTTTTGGAATAGTAAGTTATATGTACATTTACATGTATACTCTTCATAACAATTAAGGGAACACTTAAATCAGACATCAGATCTTGAAGAACTAATATTCAAGTTGAAATCTTTATTAATATACTTTGTGTGATTCGTCGAGAACAAAATGACATATGAACAGTCAATGGAAACCTAAATCCACAGAGGGCTAGATTCAAATTCCGACTGAAAATCAAAGCAAAAAACTGAAACCGCAGACTGATCCAACTGGCATGAATTTTATCACGACAGCTCATAATGTGCCTCAGTAGTGGGCATGGCCCCCACATGCCTGTATGTACCCCTGACAGCGTCTGGGAATGGTCCTGATGAGACAGAGGATGGTGTCCTGGGGGATCTCCTCCCAGACTTGGATCTGAGCATCAGCGAGCTCCTGGATAGTCTGTGGTGCTACTTGGTGGTGCCAGATGCACTGATACATACTGTAATGTTCCAGAAGCTCTCGATTGGATTCAGGTCTGGGGAATGTAGGAGCCAGTCAATGGCATCAGTGCCTTCATCATCCAGGAACTGCATACACGCTCTCGCCCCATGAGGCTGGGCCCACTGCTCTAGCATAAAGTGTGGCAAAGAGTCTGAAGATTTCATCCCAGTACCTAACAGCCGTCAGGGTACCGTTAGCAAGTCCATGGAGGTCTCCAAGGATACGCCACCCCAGACCATCACTGAGCCACTCCCAAAGCGCTCATGCTGGATGATGCTGTATGCAGCATAACCTCCACCACGGCATCTCCAGACGCTTTCATGTCTGTCACATGTGCTCAGCGTGAACCTGCTCTCATCTGTGAAGAGAACGAGATGCCAATGGCAAACCTACCAGTTCCGGTGTTCCCTGGCTAATTCCAGTCGAGCTGCATGGTGCTGGGCTGTGACCACAGGTCTCACTAGAAAGCATCAACCTCTCATGCCACCCCCATGGAGTCTGTTTCTGACAGCTTGGCCAGAAGCATGCAGACGCGTGGCCCGCTGGAGGTCACTGTAGGGCTCTGGCAGTGCTCCTCTGTTCCTCCTCACACAAAGAAGCTGGTACCAGTCATGCTGCTGGGTTGCTGCCCTCCCACAGCCCTGTCCAGCTCTCCTCATGTAAAGACCTGTCTCCTGGTATCTCCTCCATGCTCTTGAGACCGTGCTGGGAGACACAGCAAGCCTTCTTGAGAAGGCACGCACTGTATGGATGTGCCATCTTGCAGGATTTGGAATACCTGTGTAACCTGAATGGGCTGCCTCATGCTACCAGGAGTGACAAGGGCACTAGTGAAATGCGAGACTGCAGAAAAAAGGTCAGGAAAAAGGGGATTAAAATGGTCGGTGGTCACCACCTGCAAACCCATTCCCTTTTGGGGGTGTGTCTTGCTCTTGTTGCTTTCATTTACACCAAAGCAGGTGAAACTGATTGAGCTACGATTCACAGTCACTTACACTTCCTAACTGGATAGATCAGTATTCCAGTTTATCTGATTTGATGTTATGCTGTGCTGAATAAGTGTTGCTTTAATTTTTTTTTAAGTCATATTCTTTTAGAGTGGGCTGAATATATTGGTGAGGAAAATCCGTAAGATGCTTGTGAAGATCCTCATTCCACTCTGTCTTTATTAAGTGACCATATTTTTATTGGCAGGCTTGTTCAGTGCCCATCCAGAATCTAAGCTACTGTCTGTACTTTTATCTAAAGTGGCGTCCCTGTTTGAACATTAGACTGACAAAAAAGCCAGCAAATAGAATAAAACTATTTAGACGCCAAACAGTATTTCTCAATGCCCATAACTTTGGAGGTTTCTAATCTGCAAAAGTACTACATTTGATGAGTGTATTTTGTATTGATTTTAGGATTAGCATCTACAGTTGTGGTCATAAATGTACATACTGTACACTCATCATGGGCATGAATGTCACATGAATTTTGGGCTTTTAATGATTTATTTGAACCGTTCTTTTTTCCAGGGTGGAATGATTATGAAACATACATCTTCAAAGATTTTTAAAAAGAAGAACTGGGTTCACAAGTTTGAATTTATTTTGGATTTTCTGCAATCCACATCGGGTGAAAATTATACATACACTCAACTAAATCTTTTAATAAAGTTGTGCTGAAGGTTCTAGAATGTCTTTTAACTTGACAAGGCCTAGTAGCTTCTCATTACTGAACATGATTGACTGCAGCTGGTAGTTTCTCTTAACATAAAAAGAATTTCTTTGCCAGCACTCATTGGATTGACCAATACTCAAAACAATGGGAAAGTCCAAGGAACTTAGTGAAGATCTAAGAAAGAGTATCATCAATTTTATGTAAGTACATGTTAATCGGATGTGACACCACTTTGGTCTGGAAGAAAATCCAAACGGTCACCCTCAGATGAAAGGAAATTGGTTAGGATGTTCAGGAACCACCCAGGAACCACCAAGGCTCAAACCTGCCATGAACTGGAAACTACTGGAACACCAGTGTCACTGTCCGCAGTGAAGCAAGTTTTACATCGCCATGGACTGAGAGGGTGCCAACCAAGAAAGAAGCCCCCGCTCCAAAATCGACACCTTGGAGCTCAATTGAAATTTGCAGCTGCCCACATGGACAAGCCAAATGCCTCCTGGAGAAAAGTTTTATGGTTAGATGAGACAAGGATTGTGTCACGACGTGTCCAGGGGGACCCCGGCGAGGAGCCAGGCGCGGAGCCTGACGATTGGGCGGGCTCAGGAGGGGAGCCGTGTGACGAGGCGGGCTCAGGCAGGGAACTGGGCGGCGAGGCGGACTCAGGAGGGGAGTCGTGTGACGAGGCGGGCTCAGGCAGGGAGGCAGACTCCGGCGAGGATAGCACCTCTAGTGGCGAGCAGGGAGCGGGCGGCGCGTCTGGCGGCAATCAGGGTGAGGCATCAACACCAAGCAGTGAGGCACCGAGCTGAACCTGGACACCATACAGCGGATTGCAGGGCATGGCTGCAAACAATCGGGCCTCTGAGGGCAGACAGGGCACAGTGGGGACCTCACCAGGACTGAGTGCCCATCAAACAGCTGTTGTAGAGTCACCCAGACTGGGCTTGGAGGCCTGCTTGGTCCCCCGTTTCAGCCTCCACTTTTGCCGGCGAGCGCTGACGGAGAACGTCAGGGAGACAGCGGGCAGACCGGTGACCAGCTTCCGGTCCGTCCCAGGCTCCCGTGAAGACGAGGGCTGCTTGGGGAGGCTCACCACCTCAGTCTCCATCACGGCCCTCGACCCCCTCCAGTCCCTCTGCCTCAGCTTCCTGGCAGACCTCCATGAGCCAGTCTCCCAGCTGGTCTAGTCCATGCCTCAGGTCAGGACTGTCCTTCAGCTTGGGATCATGGTGCAGGTCCACGTAGCAGTTCCAAAGGCTGCACCAATCAGGACCTAAAGCAGGCATAGCTGAAGCGGCTGGTTCCCTCCGTCTCTGCCTCCGCCGACGAGCGCTGGTGGAGCAGGACAGGGAAACTGCGGGCAAAACGGCGCCTGGGTGGGGCATGCCGGCGGGCGGGTCATGGGACAGCCAGCTCCATGTGCACTGTGGGAGCAGTGCGAGGACAGCTGCGGGGTCGTTATGGGTGGGTCCGGTCATTCTGTCACGACGTGTCGGGGAGGAACAACCCAAGAGGCAGGGATCACAAGACTGAGACAAACTAATATAGGGAACCAATCAAGGAACAGACACAAGGCAGGTATGCTTGGTTAACAAGGGGAACACGAGGCAAGACTATCAAGACTCAGGTGCGATTAATTAAGAGTCATCCCTGAGGGAAACACAGGGCAAAAGACACGCAGGGCGGGGCTGATCCTGACAGATTGAGCTATTTGGCCACAATGACAAGAGGTATGTTTGGAGGAGTGAAGGCAAGGCTTTCAAACCTAAGAACACTGTACCAACTGTCAAGCATGGTGGTGGTAGCATCATGCTCTGGGGCTGTTTCGCTGCCAGTGGTACTGGTGCATTGCACAAAGTGGATGGAATAATGAAGGAGGAGGACTATCACCAAATTCTTCAACTTCACCTCAAATCAACAGCTAGATGGCTGAAACTTGGACACAATTGGGTGTTCCAACAGGACAATGATCCCAAACACACATCAAAATGGTTTTGGAATGGATAAAGCAGGCTAACATTAAGCTTCTGGAATGGCCTTCCCAAAGCCCCAACCCCAACCCTATTGAAAATTTGTGGATTATGCTTATAAGCTGGGTCTATGGCAGGAATCCAACCAATTTAAATGAACTCCACCAATTCTGCCAAGAAGAGAGGTCAAATATCCAGCTAGAATTATGCCAGAAGCTTGGTGATGGCTACAAAAAGTGTCTGGTTGAAGTGCAACTTGCTAAGGGACAATTAACCAAATATTGGAGGGAGTATATGTGTATATGCGAGCCTGTATGTATTTTCACCCAATGTGGATTGCAGAAAATCCAAAATAAATTCAAACTTGTGTACCCAATTTTTGTTTTTAAAAATCTTTGAAGATGTATGTTTTACAATCATTCCACCCTGGAAAAAGAGCAGTTCAAGTAAATCATCCATCCATCCATCCATTTTCCTACCCACTTATCCTGTTCAGGGTCGCGGGGGGTCCGGAGCCTATCCCGGAA
>JAODKL010000009.1:23522527-23539510 GCA_026780765.1 Petrocephalus schoutedeni
TGCTACCCACTGCACCACCGTGCCGCCCAAGTAAATCATTAAAAGCCCAAAATTAATATGATATTCATGTCTATGATGAGTGTATGTAAATTTCTGACCACAACTATAAATGATGGGCCTGTGATGGTTATGAAGAATGATTGCCTACAGTGGGTGTTTTTTTGTCTCTGGAATTATACCTGGTTAGTACTGTGATGGCAAATTGTACATTTTGATATACATCGTGTTTCTTTAAATAGTGTGTAGCAAAGCTGTTATGGGTATTTCTTCAGCATTGCTTTAGCAAATTACAGATATGCACCATTATCTAAATAAGATGACGGCACCAGTCTGTGAGGGCTGTATGATGCAAGCACCGGCACATCGGTTAGCTTGACACCTGCTGAGAACGGTTGCATCAAGCTCAGGGAGGGGTTCTTGGTCCCCAAGTACTGCATCATAAATGGGAAGCAAGGAGAAAATTATACTTTAGGAACAACTGACACATGACCGGAATGGTTTTGGGGCTATTTCTGCCTTCAGAGTGTAGCTAGTCTGACCAGCTGTGTAGGGATTCACAAAAAAACTCCAGTCCAAATCTTCATCTATGTTAATCAGACAACAGATGAATGAATGTCATTGGCTCATGGAGTCTAAATTAGGACAGTAAAACAAATGGAGATGGATCTCAGACATTCCAAGCAATACCTGTCACTCTTTGCAAGTTATCCAGGACTATCACTGAATCAAACTAAAACGATCAATCTTCTGCTGCTGTTTCCTTTTCCTATTGCGTTACCAGTGATTCAAAGTGCCCTTAAACAAACTGTCCTACTCACGCTTCATGGTTTTCTGTCCAGGAGTCCATTAGTCTCTAGAACTGAACTAAACAGGAAAGTGGTGACTGCAAGGATTTGGGGTGAATGAATTGGACAGCATGTTCCAGAATGAGGCAAGCTAGGCCAAAGGGTGGACAAGAACCAGGCAAAAAAAAAAACAACAACAAACAGAAACCAAAACTAAAAAGAGACACAAGGCAGCTCAGAAAGTATATCAAGCCTGGGAGTTCAGGTTTTAATTAAGTCCCCGGTGACAAGGGTGTAACATTTTTTATGATTTATGATGCAATAATGTGACTTTTTCCTCTAGAGGGAAGAGAAAGAAAAAAGAATGGAGAAAACAGGACCCTGCAAAAGTGGACACCCTGCTCAGCTCCCCTAATAAAATAAAACCTTATATATGACAGAAGGTGACTATGGAAATAGGGCATGACATAATCAGCTGTCTTACTGTTTGCAAATACATTATTGTTAACACAGTGTATTTGCCAGCAGTTAACACTATAACGTTACCTGAAAGGTGGCAAGCGAGTTCAGAAAATTATAAAATAATACAGGACTGATAATTTGTAGCATTTCTTTGTGTTTTGGTGATACATGTACATTTTCAGTTGCCTGCTTTTGGAATAAGCAAAAACACAAGCATTACACCAGAGAGAAAGCGGCATGCTGTACGCGCTGTCACTCCAGGCCAGTAGTCGCTGGTGTCAGACACCTGGCGGCCTCCTGTCTTGCGGCATGCGTGGGACTCACTCTCACATAACCATCGCGTGGCAGCAGTGGGGATTTTCCACTGCATTATGCGGCAAGTAGCCGGTTGTGGTCTCTGATCAAAGCAGATGATTCGCCACAGCTGCATTGCACCATGGGAGTCTGACTAGAATTCAGAAGGTCTGCGAATCTCACGATTTTCCATAACCTTGTAATGAATAAGCAATTAGGAGACGGGTAAAGGGATGGATGTACTTTAACAAAATGCTAACAAGGGAAGAAATTCAGGCGAAAATTAAAATCTCCTATATCCACACAGGCTGTATGTACTGTGTATGTTTCCATGCAAACGTGGGCAAGGGAAAATAAATCTTAAAGGATGCAGTTAAATATAACTGCAAGGGTGAGAATTTTTTGCTCAAGGTATATTATACTGTTATACTGTTACATCTGGAATGTTGGCAATCTGAGTCCCGCATAAATGGCACGTCGGTCTTTCTCTTTATTCTCAAAGTTACAGCTGCTAAGAGCCACCATTGTCAGGTGTGATGCATTCCTTTGATCAGGCTGACGAAAGCAGAGAGCCAGCTGCTTCCTCATTAATAATAATACCACATGGATCTTGGGCTGGACATCTGCAAGACGGCCGTTCTCTTTGATAATAGCCCAGCTTTTCATCTTAGTCCAGGGGAGCGACTGGCGATCAGAACTAAGTGGAATAAAATAAGTAACAGTAAGAGATACTGGGGAAAGTACTGACCAGGACTGATCAAGAATAGATATAATGGAAACCACATCAAAAATCAATAATTATATTTTAGTTAAAACCTTCACCACAGAAGCAAGGACTATCACCATAAATTAGCATATATTAACATTAAGAATGCAATAGCGTAACTGCCAAGCCTGATAAAGGTGACTAATGATCAAGAAGTTTATCTGTATATTTGTATGTGCAACAATTGCATCGGCCATTTTGAAATTTTAATGTTCAGTGAATAAAATGATCACAGCAACAGGCTCCAGTGAAGATAAAAAACCAGGAGGCATGCTGCTCTGTGTGTGGCGCTTGTGAATACACTGAGCTGTCCCCAGAAAGGTTTATGTCTGAATATCCCCGTGCTAGCTTTTGCTGTGCTGTGTCCAGTTAAGTAATCAAAAAAACCTCCCCAGAAGTGTGCTGCCCGGGCACAGTGTTCCGGGGTGTACGTCACAGACTGGATTAGTGCTATTACAAAGGAAGCTTCTCAGTTTGAACGCCGGCTATCCAATAAAATGATAGACTGCCATTACACTGCCTGACGAGCTGTTACTCTCTCTTTAGAATGTCAAAAGCATAATTAAGAGCAAAGTGCCTGGAACCAAAACAAAGAAGACAGTCAGAAAGCAACTGAAATGTTTATATATATATATATATATATATATCATCTGCATATTTTTAGTCATCACACTTACAAAATGAAAACATCAGTCTTCTGTTTATTCAGTAACAGGCAGTCCACAGGATACTAACAAGTTCCGTATGTCTTTAAGCCACATTTCTAGAAAAGTTGTAAAAATAATACAGTACATAATAGTAAATAATATTATATAGTAACAGTAACTACATACAGTACTGTACCGTAGCTTGTGCCAACAACCCTCTGAAGCTTGGCAATGTTTTCACCAGTGCCACAAGGCAGTGCCTGCGTTCGTTATAACGAACCATTGCATTGAATTTTTTATACTGTCTGATAGGCTTTATGGCAGGCCTTGTGTAAGTACATGTTGTCCGGAAGTCAGACGTTCTTAATTAACCTGGGCACTGACTGTAATAGCTTGTGGAGGGAGCCTAGACTATATTGCTGGAAGCACCGGGCATAAGGCAGGAGTACACACTGAATAGGCACTGCAGTGCACCACACCTCTCTCAACACATAAGCCCCGTGAGGCATTATCATAAGATGTAAATTACAGAAGATCACTATTATACCTTTGCAAAACAATACTCCCATATGTTATAGACAATGCATCAAAAACATAGTGGCATCCTAGTGCATATAGTGATCCCGTTTATGATACGTAGTAGCTTTTGCTCAGGGGCTGGTTCCAAGGCGATGTGCAGTCAATGCAAATGCTATCTCTTGCCAACAGGGTTCTGAGTGAAAAACACCATCAATAAGACTCTAGAAAATCAAGCAATTCAGTTCCGTTGTTTGTATTGAAGACGCTAACCATTTCAGAAATACGGGCTGATTAAAATTCTTTGCACATTCTGCAGAGGATTTGCTGCCAACTGCTCATAGTTCAAGATATAGTGTCTCCCAAAAGTACTTGCGATTTAAATGCGGTCTGAGGTGTTTTTCTTACATTTGTCAGCTTTTGTTGGAAGACGCATTACTTCTAATGCATTTGTCAGTCAGCCTGAATTTTGCACATGACACTCCTGTCCGTTTTCAAACATAAACATGTCCTAATGCTCACATAGGTATGAGGTTTAAAACAGCAAGCGCTTGCAGTCACTGAGCATAATTGATGCAAGCGATGGGCATAAAGTATATATAGTACCGTAGGAAGCAAAGGGATTGAGATAGCGGATTGCTGGATGTCATCACTGGGCAGGCACTCATATGCTGTAAGCCAGCAGCGGCCAGTCTTATCCGCAAAGTGCCAGTGTGTATGCAGGTTTTTGGGATAACCTTTAAATCAGCTGCCATCACTCAAAGCCATCATCTTAGAGGTCTAAGGCCACAGTGCTACCCTCTCAGGCACTTTATGGTCCAACACAAAAAAAAGCACAAACACTTCAGTCTTGCAAAGAAACTTTTATCTTGTTTTCAAGTATTCAAAACTGTTAAATAAGTACAAGGTGTTGATTCAATGGACATCAGTATCATCCCCTTTAAAAACTCTGATTATTGTATCCTGCTACTCGTACACATAATACTTGTAAATGTCTGCAAAATGGTCACAGGCATTCACCCTTAGCCAATTGGAAATTCAAACAGCATGTTAACTTAAAATATATACACAGACATTACACCTGGGACAGCACACAGTGTACGATGGGCACATTCGGGGGGTGGGGGGGACATTTAGCCATGGTCACATCTGCAATGGGACTGCTGGTGACAGGAGCACTACATACATGAATTGGTTAAAGATCATATTAACCATCTTAGCAGCAGACAACATGAACACTGCCAGCATCAAAATAATATACAGATGGACAGAAGGTGGCCAATTTGAAAATATCAATTCCATATTCCACTTCCGGCTCAAAGTAAGGCTTATAAACTCACAAGTGTCAGTGTTAATACATTTTAAAATGCTGGTCTAATATCATTTGAAATAACAGGAAATGGAAGGGGCTCATTTCTGACTATTTGTATTCGTGCCGTTCAGTAATCCGCTGCCCTTACTCGACCCATAAACCCAAGTACCTGTGTATGAACCTGGCTGGAATGCATTACTCTTCAGTGGAATATAATGTGTCACATTTTTAAGGTTTAAAGTAAATTTAAACAGAGGAAAAAGAAAACAGCAAAGCACATCGAAAATGGAACAATGCACATACAACGCCAGTAAGCTTCTAGTCAACTGTTAATCTGGCAGGAAGTCCAGCATGACCACGTAACACTTTTTTAATTCCAGCAGCAAATATTTCTGAAGGGAAGAGAAAAAAAAAAAAAACCTTCTTTACAATGAGGCCAAACCCAACTGGCACATCAGTCCCAGGACTCAAAAACAGAAAGTGGATAGTTCGGGTTGTTATAACAACACATGACTGCAGACCCCCATGTAGTCTGCACCGTATTTCCAGAAGACCGCCCAGGCCAGCACCACCATTCTAAGCACCATGAACCCCACTGGATAGGGATCTACAGCAGTTGAGACATGTCTGACAACTCAATGAGTTTTATTTGATAAAAATTTTAAATAATTTAACCCGGTTGTTCTGTACATGACTTTTTCCCCTATACATTTCACAAGGAAAAGTATTATATGCATATACACTATACACACACACACACACACATATATACATACTGCTTTTATGAACCCTCAAAAGTAATTGTCTAGTATGAAAACGACTCAGATACATAACATACCAGCACTGCTTGCCAATAAACTAGTAATTGTGTGTGCGCACGTGTGATTAAATCCTTTACTACAAACCCAAGCAGTCAACAGAATTCAAAATTGCACATTGTGGTTAATAAAAAGTACATTAAAAATCTGCACATTTCAGACTTGTAAGATCATATACACTGTACATTTTCTAGAATATTTATATACACAATGAATACATTGCCTTTACTAAATTTTACAGAATGACTTTATTTTTTTATATGGGTCTTTTCATCAGCTTATTCATTTTTATTTTTTTAAGCATCAACACATAGCTGATTGCAAATGAACATTATACATTAAAATCAAGACATGACCATCAGAGCTTATGCATTAAGCCTCAGAGACTGATCCTCTCTTCTCCTGGAGGAGATATCAATGTCTATGGAATCGTTCCCTACGATGAGTCGAAGACGTTTGGCCGGTGGAAGTGGAATGAAGTCATCCTCAAAGTCTTCATCAAAATAGTCATCATCATCATCATCATCCTCCTCCTCCTCTTCCTCCTCCTCAGACGATGAAGATTCTGTGTTCTGAGTTGGGTGACCCCCACCCATGCACTCAAGACCCTCCCCTAAAACCCCTGTGACAACCCTGTCGGATGACAGCTCACCCGGATGAGCCTGTGTGATGGGCCGGATGTCCTCCTCGCGCTTCAGCTGTATCTTCAGCTTGGTGGAGTTGTGGGCCCCTGAACTAAAGCCATTATTCAGCTTGGCCACGTAGGAGCTACTCTTGTCCTTGTCATGGTCCTTGCTAAACTTGATGCTGATCTTGGAGGAGTTGACCACGTCCACCTCGCTCGGCTCGTTGGTCTTGCTACTGCTGCTATCCCTCCGCCGACGAAGCGTGAGCTTGGGGATGCCTGAGTTGTTCTCCAGGATCAGCTGTGCGTCATAGCGGGTGATCTGACGCTTCTTTTTGCCTTTACCAAAGGCCCGGCAGCTGTCCTTGGATTTGTCACTGCCAAGAAACTTTCCACCATTGGTTATGCCGCTGTAATCCCGAGGCTTCTCTGGGAGGCCAAGGAGCACCTTTCCGCAGTCAGTCATATCAGCATTGCACAGGTCCTCCTTAAAAGCTTCTCCATAACCTTCCCTTTCCTCTACCTTTATTGTCCTGTCTGGCTTGACTGGTAATCGTTTCCGCCGTGGGCAGTTGCCCTTCCTGGGGCAGCTGGTCTCCAGGCCGGGCTTGTTCAACACCAGCCCATCCGTCACGCATTCTTCCACAGGCTCCGTTTTAATGACCACCCCTCCCGGAATAGGCATGAGGCCTTCCAGCGGATTTGGTTCAAGCTTAATGCTGGCAGGCCCCTGAGTTCTGGTTGACCTTCGAGTTCTATAAGTGCATGATAGGCTTCCATCACACAAAGGAGCACCCTTGAGAGAGTCATGATTGTTTTCCTTCGCCGCATGGCGTGTCAAGCAACCCCTAGAGCCCTCTACCTTAGCAGGTCCTCCCAGGTCTCTCTCTTTCTTTACCGGGACATTCTTGCAAAGGACAACCTTGGGCTCTTTGAGACCCAGGGATCCAGAATCAATTTTCACAGAGGCCTTCTGCTCTGCTCCCCGGCATCGACTCCTTAACTTGACTTTAGCTGGCAAAGGCTTTGCGGATTTCGATTTTAGTTTCTTTGGTACCCTGGAGTTATTCATATGACTTTGTTTAGAAGGTGAGGTAGAGGTAGGAGTTCTTGACAAAGACTGTCTGGTTAACGTCCGGGTTTTGGTGAACTTTTTCACACTGGTGGACGTCCTTTTCTTTGCAGCTAAACCACAAAAGAGAAAAAAAAAGTTATTTTGATAAAATTAAGACTAATGTCGACAAACATTAGCCTTAATGTGTGTAAAGCCATACATACTCCTGCATCTTGTGGTCAATTGGTTCCACAACCCACTACAATACACCGAAAGCACATATGTTCAAGACCCTTAGACAAGTCCAATAATGCCTACATTACAGAACTGTACCTATACAATGTAAATTCTATGAAAAACTGTACATTAGTGAATATTGTAATTTTCTCTTCAGAATATACTAAAAACACAGAACAATTAAAGACTGCTACAGTACACAAACAATGAGTGTAGCTCTGCCAGTGCTAAACAGAGTTAGGATGCTGGCCAGTAGATGCTTGGACAGGCAGGCTGCTAACACAATCCCACTTACGCAATTTGCGCAACGACTTGAAACAGTTCAGCTTCTGAACAACCTTGGTTCGAAAATATTAAAAAAAGAAAAGCTTTAACCAAAATGCACAATTAAAAGTTACGTAAGATGCGGACTGACTTCATTTATAGAAATTTTGCTCAGTGAAGGAGATAATGGTAACTTAAAAATATTGCTTGCAATTGTATTAACAAAGACACGAAAAACCCTGCTTATTTGGAAAGCTTTAAGGCCTAATCAATACTCCAACATGAAATGCTGCACAATCATTGACAGAGCATAGATGGGTCAAAGAAGACAATCTGTTAAAGGCTGATTTAATTGACATTTTCCCCAAAGACAAACGAAAGGAGTCCCCGAGCTAAGAGGGGAGCCCTTACATGGATGTGCGCTTGGCTTGTCCTGAGAATCTGCGTCTGTGTGGGAGCCCACAGACTGACTGTCCGAGTTCTTGTTAACCTCTCCCAGCTTCTTTAGCCTGTTGAGCCTCTTGTCCGTCTCCCTCAGCCCATATTTGCTGTTGATTACCGGTGCTACCACAGGCAGGCCAGCATTGGATTTAAAAGCACCAGTGCCCCTTCTGTTTAAAACAAAAAAGGGGGCGGGTTCAAGATTAACTCCAAATCCACAACACACAATGTCGGCAGTGCTTTTAAAATGATTAGGTGAATCAAGACGCACCTTTCACAGGTATAGCATTCACAAAATTCGTTGTTCTCTCCAAAAAAGCCATCGCCATAGTAACAGGAGATTTCTTCCCCTGGTTCAATGTCTCTAAGAACCTTGACACAAGCAGTATCCCGACCAGTAGATACAAACTGGGGGAAAAAAATAATAAAATTACAGGCCGGTAAATTCATTTCCACAAGTTTACTAGACAAAGTCCCAAAAAGATGAAGCACACATGGTTACTTTTAAGCATCTACTTCCCCTCCCCCAAACTTATGAATAGTACTGCGTTTACTTCTAACATACTAGTGAAATACAATGACCATTGGTTTAAAAATAATTAAAAATGATTTTTTATTTCAGTCACTGACAACCACCACCACCGCCACACCCTGCAAGCCTTAGGGTGGGAATGACCCTATTCTAATCTTCAGTTGCTCACCTTGCAATTTGGCCGACAATCTGAAAAGAGAAAACAAAACATTTACGTTCACCATCAATGATCAACATTTTCAATGCAGCGGACAGTAAAATCGACATGTGGAAGTGGTAAGGGGCAGTGGGGAGGCAGAGAGCAAGCTCGTGGTCTGTTTAAACGGAGGCTAAATGCTGTACCATGGTTGATGAAGGCGGCGG
This sequence comes from Petrocephalus schoutedeni, assembly GCA_026780765.1. Lineage (NCBI taxonomy): Eukaryota > Metazoa > Chordata > Actinopteri > Osteoglossiformes > Mormyridae > Petrocephalus > Petrocephalus schoutedeni. The sequence continues at coordinate 23,531,644 of JAODKL010000009.1, forward strand.
GCCCCAGCCAGAGCTGGGCACAGTTCTTGCGGGTGGAGTACATGACACTGAAGTCGTTTTCTCCGTGCCGCAAGAGCAGGTTCTCCTCGCTCTCGGACAGCTCGGCGATGCAGCCCACCAGGTACTCGATCTTATCGTTTCTCTTCCTGTGCCACAAACCAGGGAGACCAGCTCAGGTTACAGCAAGCAAGCAAGTGTAGTCTCTCTCAACCCTGTGCCTGGGGACCCCCTGACAGTCCAGGGCGAACTGGGAGGGAGCGAAAATGTGGACCGTCTGGGGGCCCAAGAGGGCCAGGTCAAGAAACACTGAGCAAATACACAGCAGGTGAATGTAGACATTTATCAGTTATGGCAGATCAGTCTTTAAAAATTCAAAGCTGTACCATGCTTTGGGCGGCCTACCATTCTTTTGTAGCGACGATTTTAGCTCCATTTTGCTCAGATGAATAGCGATTACAAGGAAGAATCTCAAATCCACTATTAGCAGCAAACATCCGTAAATAGACAAACACCTATTAAAAAATAAGAAATTAGTTTTGCACTTTCAGACCAAGAAAATTTTGTTCTACAGATATTCTGATGGATTCTTCAGCTATGCATTACATGCTCTTTGAAGAGTTTCTCTTGGGCCTTGTTCTTGTGCAGAAAGTAGTGTCTGGCCCAGTCCCCTGCAGTCAAAGCGTGGAAAGCCTTCTCTAGGTCATCATGCTTCTTGTACCCCTCAATCACTTCCTTCAACTCCTCTAGTCTTCCCTTGATGGGTCGAAACCTGTCAAGGTGCCAAAATCACACTTAGTGTGCGTATACCTCAATCATGCTAAACATGGACATTGACCACTTTACATGACCAAAACAGAAGGGGGACCAATACAAAGTCTGAGCACAAACCTGGTGTTCATCTTGTGAGTCTGAAAACCCAAATAGGGGTCAAGAATCAGGCTGGTAGTGAGGTCATCGTTCTCACAAAGCTCTTTGGCGGTCATACCCGAGGAGGGGACATAGCGCCTCTCTGCCTCCAGGGGAGCCGCACTGAACCCTGCGGAAAGGAACCATGGTAAGGGCCTGGTGATGGGCTCAAATCAGCTTACACGCAAACTCGGAGCACATTACTTCTGCATTGGAGGCTGTATTGCATGGAACAGGTTTTTTCTTAATGTAGAGGAAGTGTAGATGCTACACACCCAACAGTATAGATCTCCAGTTTGAGGCAGCTAATTTTCCAGAGGCTAATGTGGGTTAAACCTCTGAAAACTGAGAACCATATAGGCCTAAAGCCACACAAGGTTCAGCCCTAAGATGCCACACAGAGGGGACGGGGTTGACAGCAGAGCACTCACGTCGGCTACATCTCCTGCTGCTGGGGGAGCGCTTGTTGTGGCGCAGATGGGCCCGCTGGGAGTGCTGAGGCCGTGATTGGCTCAGGGGCTGTTCACTGGGGAACCTGCTGCCATTTCGCCTGCCATTTAATACCATGTTCTTGGATTCTCCCATCCACTTCATACCAACAAACCACCTGGTCCAGTTGCATTTAGTCTCTGTGCTTAAGGTGACCTGCAATGTGTGGATAGGCAAATTCAAGCTGGTTTCCTGTAGAAAAAGAATAGCACCACATCAAAGTGAAGTCTCCTCATGAAAGCCTTTTACAATATAAATAGAATATAGTTAACACACACATATAAAAAACTGTGCATCCAGGCACAGGAAGTATCGGTCACTTTGAAAGACTTCCAAAAATTCAACAGATTGAACGAAATGAGTACAATCACACTCATTACTTGTTTAATTAGCAAAGTTCTTCGTTTTGCAGGAAAACAATATCACATTTGATGTTTCAAAAGGAAAGAAATAAAGCTAAGCCATGCTGAGAAGACTCACATTTCAGGTTGTAAGTTTAAGGGCAATTGTACAGCAGACAGAATTCCGTTACCAAAATGCTATGCGTTTGATGAAGAGTGCAGCTGATTATGTGGTACAGTTTAATAGTCGGAATACAAGAGCAGAGAGCGGATGGTATTGGAAGCAAAGCTAATCAGCTCTTTCGAGATTGTAGCCAGATTTTCCTCCGATAATGATATTTCCGTTACCATAGAACTAACCACAAATGTTAAGCATGAATGTGCAGTCTTCAAATTATTGGGAAATCCACTCTTCAGGAGTGCATTTGCATGTTCGTACCTAAGCATAAATATGAAGCGAGTTGTATGCTGTACTTCACCAAAGACAGAAAAAGTAATCTAAAAACAAAGCTATTTCCCATCAAATTAAACTATACCCCTCCGTTTATGGTTGCTCTGTTGTTCACTGTATTTTTGAGAGCTGACAATTCTATTAGACTTACAAGATCCATTAGCTACATCTCCAAATATCCTACTTGGCCAAGCAGCAATATACTTTCCATCAACATAAGCATAAACAAGCGAGGGGCATCGTTTAATTTTATTGCAAAAAAAAAATATATATATATATATATAAAAATCATATACACAATTACATGTCCCAGCTACTCGTTTCCACATTTAGGCCCCGCTATTAACATGTCTACGTTTCTGGCTTGTGCTGCAATCCCTTTCGAAAGTCTTGCGCAATGCTTTTATTATTGTTTGGTGCCGACCGTGTGCGAGCGCCGACACTTGGACTTGAACTTCGCCGAAGCGCCATCAGGAAGTTGACGTATAGCTCCCCGTAGCGGCCGCCACCCAAACAGGCACGGACGCGAGTCCGCAGACTAGCTGCTAGCGACCCGGGCGGATCAGCACGCTGGCATTACAGTATGATCGCATTAATGTGACCACAAAGCGGGCCGGCGCAATTCCTGCGGGAAACTCCGTCAAATAACGCCGCCACGGAGAGATGCGATGCGATTTCTCTTTACGTTTTAAACGAGCGACGCAGACATCGGCTAAACTTTGCCAGACTGAAATAAGGTTACGTGGTGAAGCGAGGGGCCCCGGACTGTGGCAAATATCGCTTCACAACAAGCGGCGGTGAGGCATCCTGACAGGTATATCCGCGGCTTAACACCCCAGCCGAGGTTACATAACCAGGGTACGTAGCAAAAAAGGGGGGGGCAAGAACGAAGCGCCGCATTCCTATTCAACGACAACCGTCTCAAAAGGCTGATCGCAGGCGATCGCTCCAGCGTTGCCGTTACGCTCGACGCCGAGCGCCCGTGCCGGCATTACGACGCCGAGAAAGACGCGCCGCGCCGCCGAAGCCCTCGCTCGCCGGCCGCGGGCGCGATGCTGCCCCCTGGCGGCTGCTGCAGTCTCCTTTCCCGTCGAACGAGCACACTTCATGAACTGTAACAAATGATGGCAGTGATCTAAACACAAACGGCTCAAGCCCAAACTAACGCGCATCCCCTGACGACGAATTTCACCGGGGCGACACCTGACAAATATTACCTCCATGTCCATGGTCCGCCATACTAAAACCGTCCAAACGTCAATATAAATCCCCAATGAATCCTCCAAACCGTCCAGTTAGCATGCAGCTAGCCAACTCGCTACACCTGTCTTTATAACGCTGGTGAAAATTGCGAAAATTAAGTCAATGCCTCGTTATTGTTCTACACAGCAGGTCAACTCGCGAAACAAGGCGCATTACGGAACGCTTGTATTACCAGGCATTTTAAAGTGAAATAAATATACTAAACTTAAGACGTGTTTCAAATGCATTTAAGTCTGGGGCCTTTTAAATAGACAACTCATCTCTAGCTATGACTATCTCCTCCATCAAGCATACCACCCAGCCAACATTTTCACCCGGACAAAAGTGTCATAAAAGCTTACAATCGATCTGGAGACAGACATAAATGAACAGCACCCACCTTAACCTTTCTGTTGGGTTACACTTGCCCGTTGCTACGAGCCGGACACGCCGTGAAATTCCTTCGGTAAAATATCAGAGGAAACAAAAATTTCCAGAAATTAGCATTAAAATTCAAGATGGCGGCGAGCACAGGAAGGATAGAAGGGGCCGTAGCACCGCCGCCGACAAGAAATAGACCCACCGTACACTCGGACCGGCGACCGCACATGAAATACAGGCTCGGTTTTAAAAGCAGCATGAATTAGGACAAGAAAGTCAGAAAATTCTCGGTTAGTCGGCCTCCTGTGGTGCGTCGAGGCGCCAGAGCCAGCGCTTATTTTATACCCTTCTCGGAGGCATACAGAAAGTAGTGCGGCGAAACGAGCCGCTTTTCCCTTTAAACCTCATCCCACATAAGACGCGGAGAGTCCGCAGCCGCGCCGGGAAGCTGGGGCGCTAATAAGCGGCCGAGGAAAACATCCCGGCTGCGAATAACAGCGGCTCTGCGGCCGGCCGGCTTCTCGCTCGCTGCCTTTCCGAGCTTCTTTGCCCCACAGTTGTATCGTCTTATTGCTGCGCCGGCAGTCCCCGTTTTTGTTTGGCGTCGTATGTGGCTAAGCTAACTACCCAAATTAGCTAGCAAACAAAAGGACACCAGCATCCCCCATATGAAGCCCTCCTATGCCATCACGCTATTTACCATATATTCGTTAAATATTACATTTTCAATAGTTATAATCATAATTAACCCCATGATTAACAATAAGCGGATGTATTTTATTATATATTTATAATGTTATAAAATAGTGGAGTCAAACCTCTTGGTCCAAAGACAGGGAGAGTATGGGTTTAATTTCTTTTAAGGGTGTTTCCCATACCTGTGCGTTGATTATTCACGAAAGCCCGTACATGTCGTGCAATTAGCGCTACTTGATAAAAAAAAAATCCATAGCCAGCTGACAAGATTGCATAGATTATGTTAAGTAATATATCTGCAACATATGGTCACAACCTATTAATATGGATGTGGATATATTCTCATACCTATGAGTATCTTTTTAAAACATAGATACCGCGCCTAAATTAAGTTTTTGTGCTGTGCACATATGAGAGAAATCTCCTAACTGATAAATGAATGCGTATTTGGGCGTATTGACAACTCCACTCTCATGTATACCCTGAGCAAAGACGCCATATATCGAGGGGCTCCATGGATACTGCCCAGTTTTAAGATTGTATATTCCCGATTTCCCTAGTTTCATGTACATTTTTAAGTTGTAAAACCCAAGCGCAGACATTTTTTTTCTCATGACAACTCGCTTCGTTTTGTTCGTACTCTAATTATATTATTTAGGAAAATAATCAAATTACACGGAATAATACAGGTTAACTCAAGTAATCAATATAGTTTACAGTGTTTCAAACTTACATGTGTGGAAAATTAGATCAATAGTAAAGAAGCAGCAAATGATAAGAAGATGTTCGCCGTATCACTAAATTTATTAGTGAGTTAAGCAGATGTGTTGGTGAAATTGCCAGAGATGTATGGATGGTCATTGGTTTTGAAAAACATTTCTAAGTAAATATTTCCTAAAACATTTGAAATGACGATAGAAAAGGGGGAATCATCGTAGTCCATGGAGAAGAAAAATCCACTTAAAATTATTAAATGCAGGGAAACTGTGCAAACGTGACTTTACAAAATATTTTTCTTGTAATGACATACATAGCTGCGGCATTCATGAGCCCGAAAACTGCGTGTAATTAATCCTAGTAATTATATTACGTGGGTCTCACAGATGCCTCATGAGACAAAGCACAGGCAATATGGAATCACCTCAAAGACAGCATCTCAAAAATCTCATGAAAAATCACAAACATGATTTCAAGTCCCTTAAAGAAAGAATATCATGACACAAATTAGTCGGGTGTCATTGAGCTGTGATGATGTGTGTGCCCCAGCCTGATGCGGTTAAAGAAAGCTGATTAGACCGTTAGACGTGGAGCTGAAGCCTGAGCTGGGGGTATTCTCTGCACATAAGTTTAGGTATCAGAGGGATTTCTCAAGCCTGTTTTCTCTGGCCAGTCCCCATATCCCATGTTAACTCTGGTGTTCCAGAAAACTAGAGTATAAACCTGAGCCCATTGTATGTACACAGCTCCCATTTTTGCTATGCGGTTAGGTAAAGAGCATGCACAGATACAGCCACACCCACCACATGACGAACCACCTCAGGGATGAGAACCCATTTGTAGCCATGCAGCAGGTGATAACACAGCACCACACTAGTTCAGATGGAAGTGTCATTGCAGTGTGGGCTCAGCTTCATGGGGGGGCAAGGGTGGGCCTGGCCCACTCAGTCACAAGGCTGGCCCACCCAGCCAAGAGGGGGGAGAGAAACAGAAAGATGTGTTCTTTTCATTTTTTTTTTCATTTTAATTTACTTTTATTTTTCGCAAAAATGTATCTTTATTAACATGTCACGCCAGATGCATGAGCGTTGGCAGTCCTGGTATGGATTTCTTTTGCTGAAAAAAGCCACCACAGATTAACAGCCACTAATGTTCAGCTTAGTGGATTGGACTCTCACTCGAGTTCGGTTGATGTTTCTTGCAGTGGTGATGCTGCTGGTCCATCTCGGTAGTGGGGTTGCCAATGATTTGAGCATACATCCTGAGGCTAACTAGTTTTAAAACCTTTTGCGCGGTGAGAACTCTGTGGTAGGTGCTTTTGTGCAATTGTTTGCCAAAACCCATCGGAAGTTAGTGATTTGATTAAATATTTTGTACTCTTTTGTGATCTGCACATATCCACGCACTGGATAAGATGTCAGAAAACTTTAGCGTGTACATGCTTGGAAATTTGGAGCCCCAAATAATGCTTAGCTCATAGGCCTTTTATCTCAAGCATCCAGTTTTTTAAATATAATTGCACCCCCAAAAATCTTCCTGGCCCGCTGTTACTGAAAGCTGGAACCGGGCCTGTGCTGGTGGCTGGCGTGTCAGTCCTGCCACCAACCCCCAGGTTTTTCCTGAAAGTTGAAGGGCTAGATGAAGGTGGATGTCATACCCAGGACAAAGCAATTGCAGGTTAAGGGCCTTGCTCTAGGGCCCAATGGAGCAGAATCACTCCTGGCATTCATGGGATTCACCCTAACAAGCTTCCGGTTGCTGGCACAGATCCCCAGCCTCAGAGTCACCACTCTGCTGTACAGTTATCTTATAAATATATCTCACACCAGAATATACACCAGAATACAAAATACTTTAAGCCCTTCATTTGACTTTATTGAAGTAGCAGATTTCTGTCAATGTTATTTATAACAGTGTTGACAAATGTACTTGGTCTCATAAAAGCTCAGCAGTCATCATGAAGGCCTACCAAAGCAAAGAAAGGCCCCCATCAGTTCTACTGAACTTTTACAGACAAACAGTCGTGTCCATCCTTATCTGCAGCATCATATCCTGGTAAAATATCTACTCAGTATAAGACACAACGATTTCAGCTATGTTTATTTAGCCAACACTGTTATCCAAAGCGAAGGACATTTCTGAGGCAGCAGGATCACACAGTCACTGGAACATTTGGAGGTTAAGGGCAACACTCAAGGGCCCAATGGCAAAATCACTCTGCCAATCCTGGGATCTGAACCAGCAGCCTTCCGATCACAAACACTCTCTAACCCAGCACTCTAACCCACTGAGACACTCAGAAGATGAACTCAAGCATGCTAGCATAAGACACAAGTGAAGACTATAATTCTAAAAGCTTACTCCCCTTGGAGGAGGCCAGAGCTAATTCAGCCAGTAGTCATAACAAGTCAGCACATTTCAAGACTGGCTGCATGTTATGCACCTTGAACCTGCAAAAGTTGTTTTTATAAATGTCTGGCTGTAGCTACACAGGCTAGACTTTAGCAAGTGTGTCAACACAGTTTTCATTCACACGTTTGGTTTGGAGGTTATTCCAGATGTCATGTGTGTTATTGAAAAACTTGAGGCCAACTAGTCAGCTGACACAATCTGCTGGTTTAGAAGGAGCCCTGCTGGTTACATC
>JAODKL010000009.1:23600763-23612553 GCA_026780765.1 Petrocephalus schoutedeni
CCAGGATAGGCTCCGGACCCCCCGCGACCCTGAACAGGATAAGCGGGTTGGAAAATGGATGGATGGATGGATGTCTGTATCGGTCAAAATTTCCACATCGGTGCACCAATAGTTAGCTTAAATCAGAGTGCCCTGTTAGATAGTGCTTCCTTTGTGTTTTTATCTTTACAGTTCATTCGTTAGTGTTTTTAACAATTTACACTGGCTTGTTCGTCCGTTTGATAAGTATTATTATTATTAAGATATATTGAGATATAATTGATTCTTTCTGTTCCATTAATAGTGTAATTAAGTTCCCATGGTCATTTGTGATTTTTTTTCAGCGAAGTTCAAAAATTTAGAATTTTGAATCAAAATTGAATCGTGGTAGAAATTAAAGATGAAGATGCATCTAATCATTCCATAAATAATCATAATAGAATTGCCTCGGGGCCAATTAATTCCCTAGTACATCTCTAGTTTGAGCTGGATAGGCTTATTGTGCTCTGCCATGCCAACTCCTACCATGCGCTTCCACCTCACAGTCATCTGCCCGCCAAAGCAGTTTCGCTGCGGGAACAGCCAGTGCATAGAGAAGAAGCAGCAGTGTGACTCTTTCGCTGACTGCATGGACGGCTCTGATGAGCTCTTCTGCGGTGAGCTCAGGCCGCCTCTCTCCCTGATGGCCACTTCTGCAGCCCAGTTCACTGCTTTCCCCTTTGAGTGTTGGTTATATGACTGGAATCTGCGTGCCCTCTGCTTCCTCCCTGTAGACGTCCTCAAACCCATGCCTAAGGATTCCCAAGCTGACTCCAGTACTGTGGGCCCAGTCATTGGCATCATACTGTCGGTCTTTGTCTTGGGTGGCATGTACTTTGTGTGCCAGCGCGTGGTGTGCCGCTGGTACAAAGGGCCCGCTGGGGCCTTCCCGCACGACTACATCAGCGGGACGCCACACGGGCCCCTGAAATTCATCGACCCTGTCAGCTCGCAGCAGGCCAGCTTCACAGGTAAGACCTCCACCCTGGCCAGCTGTCCCTGCACTGTGCAGCCAGTAGCCTGGGGGTGCAGTCTTTCACATGCTGCTGTGTCCTGAGCAGGCATCTCCTGCGGGAAGTCCATGATGGGAAGCAGCAACAGCGGGGCGCCGCTCTACGACAGGACCCACGTCACTGGGGCCTCCTCCAGCAGCTCCTCCAGCTCCAAGGCACCCTTCTACCCCCAGGTACCCAACCATGTGCTGCTGCCATCTCTACCAGACTCACGTACTCAAGGCTTATCTGATTTAACAATATTTACCATGTCTCCTTCTTCAGATACTCAACCCGCCTCCATCCCCGGCCACAGACCGTTCCTTGTACAACGCTGAGATCTTCTACTCATCCAACAGCCCATCCACCACTAGGTCCTACAGGTACAATGTCCACTGGCACTCCTCCATTGGACCTGAACAATACTTTCCAAAAGCCCCACAAGAGGAATTGTGAAAAATCTGAACCGCAGTCCTCTGTGGGGCTCACCGGACTCCAGTTTGGCTCGAGAAGCCCGTATCCACATGTGGGCTCCATAGGCGGCATTGTGGGAGATGAAAAGCCCACGTAGATGACGAGTAGGATTTAGGGAAATATATATCCCCAGCCTTTCAATATAGTTCTGCCAAGTGGAACTGTCAGAAATTGGATCTATCTTTGCAGTGCCTAGAGGTATAAACTTTCCTTGCAACAATATCTCTCCACCGTAATAGAGAGAAGAAGGAATTATGGATATTTAAATACTTGGCCACTAACAATTCATTTGTCGGTAATAATTTTCTTGAAAAAGATAGAAGGGATAGGAGATATTAATTGTATTCGCTCATTCATTTTTGGTCAGTCTGAAGGTATCTGCTATAGCTTGTCTCCTGGTGCTCTCTCCTCAGGCCGTACCTGATGCGGGGAATGGTGCCCCCTACCACCCCCTGCAGCACTGATGTCTGCGACAGCGACTACACCCCCAGCCGCTGGAAAAGCAACAAATACTATATAGACCTGAACTGGGACTCTGACCCCTACCCTCCTCCCCCGACCCCTCGCAGCCAGTACCTGTCTGCAGAGGAGAGCTGCCCCCCCTCGCCCTCCACTGAGCATAGCTACTTCCATCTGAGTCCCCCGCCACCGTCACCCTGCACTGACTCCTCGTGACCCTGAGAAACCAGCCCGTTTATAAATACCTTTAAATATGAACAAATAAGATCATTCTATTGTATTAGTTTCCAGTAATGGAATCTCAGTAATCTCTTTCTTTGTGGACGGGAGGGATAAACATTTGTGAAATTCAGGCCAAAAGAAAATGTTTGTACAGCTGTAATGTATATGATTTTTCTTATTTGTTTTTTGAATACATGACCATTGAGTCTGTTTGTAAACTATAGTCCCTGCTTTTTAAAACGTGCTCTTTGGTGACGACTACGGTTAAGTCTGTGTCTAGGAAATGATTTTAAGGCCTCTGGGTTACGTGGCGTGAACTACACTAGTATGTAGTTATGTGCTGTAACCACTGATTTTTGGCGAGCTTTCTGAATGGAACCCACTATGAGCAGCCAGGTCATATTGCCACTCCTGGCCAAACCCTTGCGGACAGGAACGGGCTGTACGGACTGTGGAGTTTCTTTGCTAACACTTTACTTAAGGGGGCACAAATAAGTTAGTAATTCAGTTACTACTTAACCCATTTAATCCCACTGGCATTGTTGCTTAACATAACCAGCATGAAATAAAAATAATTCATACATATTATGTGTTAGGGAGGTCTAAGGAGTGAAGTGCATGCACTTATTTTGCAGGGACAAATATGGGATTAAACGGGTTAAGTACAAATCATGGACCGATATAATAACTGCGTGAAATACATGAACTGTGATGATTGGTTACTGATGGTAAAGCATGGGATCAGTATGTAATTAACACTAAGCTTCTGGTTAATTAATGCATTAAATTACTGTGCTACTGCATTATTTGTGCCTCCTCTAGTAAAGTGTTACCATTTTTCCTTATCTGTGAATATTAAATATTCACAAACCAATTGTTTTGTTCCATTTTTCTAATCATTTTGCTGCTACTGTACATTGTACGCATTCTATAAAATGATAAATCAGAGATTAATATCATGTTGTCAATAGAACCACAAAAAGTGTTTATATTGTTTAAATGTAATGTATTAATTCTGCTTCAATGATTTTGCCACAATGTGTACAGATGTGTATGAATGAATATACATGTATTTTTGTAAAAGGGAGAAAACCTACATGGAGTGATTTGTAAGTGGCGATGGCTCAAAGCCAACATGTGACCTTGAGGAGCATGAAATTATTTTGTATCACTCATGGATATTGATTTCAGTTCAGAGAAAATGCATGGAATGGGGCATGTTTCAGAGCACCAACCTTTCCAAAGCATGCTTGGGAAGAACAGCAAGCAGCTTTAGTGCTCTTGTGTTTACCCAAGGATGGTGATTCCTGACCCCCGGGGCAAGGGTGAACTACATTTAGCACTTTGCAGGAGTGTGATAGAAAACTTTACCTAAAAATGAATGTCCAAAAAAGACTGAATTCTTTTTTTTTCATAAATATGTTTTTATTGAAGGATATAGTAAATACAGACAGTACACATTGGTTAAGTGTAGCATTCCTTCACTTTAAGGTACAGAAGAAACAATATAATTAACAGTGACCCCCCCCCCCCAAAAAAAAAGAAAAAAATTTAATTAAATAACTAAATACAAGTAAATGAATAAAGAAGAAAAGAGAGGAAAAAGGGAAGGGAAAAAAAAGTCATATTGAGCAAGAATATTGGATGGAGATCACGGAATTCAGGGAGAAGCTGAGATTACAGTGGTTGACCATTTGAAAAGACTGAATTCTTGAATAAGAAACATTTTATAGCAAATACCAGCAATATTGGCTCAGTGGGTGGCACTGTTGCCTCACATCTCACACCAATATGGAATAATATTATTGTGCTCAGTCGTCCCCCCAACAGGATCATATGAAGATATGTAGTGTGAAATGGGATGGGGTCCAAATATTCATATCACACAGATGTGGTGCAAAACACCTCTTTAACTCTGATGTTAATATATGTGATGTGTTGTGTATGGTATATTTTGCAGTCTGAGCATGTTTCAAGCGTTCTATTAATAGAGCTAAAGCACTTATTCTATGGGTTAGAAAACAAGGCCGGTGTCTTAGGACTGGCAGCAGGATATCTGCATCCCTTCGTGGTGAGGAACCATAAATGTGTCATTTAGTACCTGAACTTTTTCCTGGAAATGGCATGTGATTTGTAAGGAGTTCTGTGGCACTGACCTAGCACCCGCCATTGATGATACTCCTAACGGCGACGCTAGCCTTGGGGATGACGACGATAACATCTGTGTCGCCAGTTCAGTTAGTATAGGGCCCTGGCACAGTCCTGGGTCCGGCTTTGGAATTTGGCAGTGGGCCACCAGTTGCACAAGCTGATTGGGTCTGCACCCTGGCTGTTCCGTCTAGGCACATAGCTAACACCAGCTGCAGAAACACGCTTCTTTCAAGAACCAGCTTTAGTGCCTTGTATTTTGTGTACAACTGCCTTGTAAGGCCTACCCCGTGATAATTTTTGTACAATAGCAGTTTTTATATAATAAAAGTTATATTTTAATGAACACATGATGTGTGAGTAAATATTCTTATTTTATGGTGTCATAGGAGGCCATTTTTTTCTGTTTATAAAGAACAGCTGATGATACATTTCGACCGCCTGAGGAGTGATATGGGCCGCTCCAGGCTTCTGTTCACCCAGGTGTCCTGGCATGCTAGCAGAGAAGCATTGATTTATGAGACATCTTTCTGCTTCTCTTTGTTTGGAAACTTCTGCTTGTCAGGGTCCAGCCAAGTAAAAGTATATTAGGACCATTAAGTAAAAAAGCCAGACCTCATTTTTCTTCCAGAGATCAGACGTGGCATAGTTTCTGGGCATTGAATGAATATTGTTTTACTGAAGTGGTGGGATTCTGTCATCCCTCCACAGGTGTTACCTGTGGAAATATTAATTTTTTAAATATTTTTTATTAATTTTACATATATATTTTTAATAGGTGATGTTAAACATGTGACCTCAAAGGGGTGAAAGGAATAAGCGTAGAGGCCATGGGACATGAGATCTTTGCTTACTCAGGGATGACTTATGGAACCTTTTCAGACACCCTGTCAAGGTTCAACCTGGAATTTTGACTTGGACCTCAGCGGCAGCAGGGCGGCCTGCTTTAATCAGCTGCCCGTGTCGGGACAGATATCTGGCTGGGGAAAAAGTGAGCGCCCTAGAGGAAGCAGGCCAGATGACTGGAGAGGAAGGATGTGACCATTCATCCATCCATTTTCCAAACGTTTATCCTCGTAAGAATCATAGGGGTGCCTGGAGCCTATCCCAGGCAGCACAAGGCTGCGGGTTTGCCCTAGACGGGATGCCAGTAGTATCGTTGTTGCCGTAAAAGAAAAAAAGGAATATTTATATTGAAGCTTATACTATTACTAGCTCAGACAATTTTGAACTTTATACTATTACTATCTGAAGTGATTCGAGTTGAAGTGACACACAGGAAGCCTAAGTACCTAAGTACCATCTCACCATCATCCAGCATTTTGATAATAGGTCCTTAATTCCTATTCACTACCAGCAGACATTTTGATTTATCCATCTGTCCATATTCTAGCCTCTTGGTCAGGGTCGCGGGACATTTTTATTTAGAGTTATGGCTCTTTTTATGAAGAAGAAACACGTCAATACAAATAAATGCATTCTTTGTTTTTATTACCATCTGCTGCCCTCCAATGGAGATGTCGTGTAATTACAGATTTTCTGTGTGAAGACAGTATTTGTGAAAGATCAACTATGGTGTTCCCCGTCATGAAATTTTAGGGTGCTCTTGGATCCATTACGTCTGCTACACCATCTATAATGCATATTGGCCACACCTCTTCAGTTTTTATGCTTACCAGGCTGAAACTCACCAGCAGGATAGAGTGGAACAATCTCTATCGTTTATGAACGATATTAACCTTTACATACCGTGCATCGGACCAGTCCGTGGTCGTACCTGCGTTGTACCCTATGCATCCTGGGATGGGCTGTAGGGTCACTGTGACCCTGTACTGAATCAAAAATGATGGAATATTGATAGTTGGATAGATTTTGCTTTGCATTACATTGCTATAAAATGCTAAAATGGTTCGGAAGTTACATGAAGATTAGTGTTATTTAAATTTATATACCCCCATATTTAAAACTAGTGTTAAGTGTCATTCTTGTTAAATATTCCAAATATTGCTTTGCACAACAGTAGCTGTTCTGCCTGACACTTCCAGGGCTGGTTATTTGCATCCTACCTTCTCTTTATGTCTGTGGAGTTTGCATGCAGTTAGAAGAACTACTGATGTCACACAGTGTGAGCATGAACCCAGGGACAGATTGGGACCCTGTGCATGATGCCCTCTGCCTTGTGTCCTGGGAAAATCCCCAGGTTTCACTATGACCCTGTACATGAAGTGGCATAAACATACGATTTGTTGCTTCCTTTGTACTTTTAATGCAAAGCATGATGCGCTACAGTTTTCTGTATGTTCATATTTTCTGCTTCTTTTATAAATGCTTCGAACGTGAACCTGCATATAATTGAGTGGTTCCTGTTTACTCGGCTGCAGAGTGCTGCAGTGAGTATGCAGTTTTCGGATGCATTGACATGTAGATCCTCCACCCACCAGAAGCAAAACCACAACCGGGCTGATATCACTCATATGCTCATAGACACAAGCAGAAAACTGGGGTTTAAACTTAGTTCCCTCTTACTCACATTCATTTAGTTTATTTACGCGTTTGTATTAAATAATTTTCAGGTCACTTGACCTATAACGTAAACAAGCATAAATATAGGTTTGTCTGCTTTGACGCTAAAGGCACACCAAACGTAAGACCTAGAAGTGGCTCACAAATGAAGGCAACAATATATGTACGGGAAATATCTAGTCGCTAGTCTTGGAACGCATCCTAATTAACTCACAATATTGCTCACCATTCGATTTGATTCAGTTTAATCTATAATATTCAAACAATCATCAGTCGGGTCATGCACAGTATAGCAGTCTGAACAATAAAAAAGCTGTTTGTTGTTATACCATCTATGCATGCGTGTGTGTATATATGCATGCATAGTGTACTTGCGGCAACTACACTTATGTACATGCGTATGCATGTACATATATGCATGTATATAAACGTAGATGCCGCTAGTACACTATTACCACAGCTATCTCTAATCCAAGTCCTGAAGTCCTCTGCTTTTCACACACTGGTAAATGCCGGTGCGTCTCTGCAAAGTGTATTTCGGAGTGCCGTCCTGGTGTCCAAGGGGACAGAAGAGTGGGGACGAGCCTAACCCGAAACGAATAACCGAAATCAAGCAGCGCTGGATCACGCTGTTATTTCTACACCAGCGCCGTTTGACGCGTTAGCGCGAAGGTGCTATATTCCTATGAAAGCTATGCCCCGTGGAAAGCATAATATTCCCGTTTCCTCTTTAGCCCTAACCACACCGACCAAAAAGCCAAAGTTTTTGCTCGAAAATTGGCCAGTTAACTCTAGCTGCAATCCTTTATAATTTGCTTATAAATGGCTGTCTAAATACACTGTTAAACTAAATTCTGCAGGCAGTCACTTCAAAAATATCGTATGCGCAGAGCCAGCCGGCATTTATATTGCATACGCGAATTGCGATCAAATGACCAATCCGCAGCAGAAGGACTTCGGCTTGATTGACGTCTGCTTCAGCCAATGGCCGGGCGCGGCTGCGTTTGAATGACTGGTGCAGGGGCCCGGTGGGGGATGGGCTCTTTTAAAGTTGATTGATCCGCCATCTTGAAAAGTGCTCTCCGATGGTCAAGCTTTTCCCGCCTGTCGGAGTCCACCGTAGCTCGTTTGTTTTCCCTGTCAGGCTGCTGCTCTCCCCGACGTTCATGTCCGCAGTATTTGTATCGGAAGCCTGGTCAGCTTACCTGCCGGGGAGCCGTCAGCTTGCCTTTCTCGTCGGTACGTACGTAGACGCTGGCTAGCTGCTAGCCGCTGCAGTTCTCCGCGGCGGCCACAGGAGTAGCTAGTAAGCTAATGTGCCCGAGAGCCGGCCGGGGGGCTCGCTTATTTACCCACGGCTCTCCGGAGCAGTTTCGCTGTGCTCACCCTTGTTGCTTTCTTTGCCTGACGTGGAAACGTTATTAAACAACTTTAACCACTTACATTTTTGAAGAAGCACACTAACTGCATTCATATATAATCTTTAGCCGGCAGCGCAAAACCTAAGTTAACTATGTTTTGGGTCACTATACTTATTATATCAGTGGTATCTGAAATATTTTCAATCTCTTTTGACCGTTAGTCGTAATATTTGGTTTCGTATCTTGTTCCTTAGGAAACACGCTTAGTTTCACTTGTGTTCCGTCTTACAGGATGTAGTTTGCTTTTGGAAACGATCCCTTTTGCACATATGACTAATAACTAGTTGTGACATCGTCGTACTGTAATTAAGTAACTAGTAACACGTTAGCTGGCGTTCGTGAGGTAGAGAATTAGCACTGTCACGGTGTCAGATGCCTGCCATTAACTTTCGGCGACAGCTTTGCTAGCCGGATAGCTAAAATAGACGTTGCTGTTGTTCTTACGGTTTGGCTGACTTACTGAGCTAAAATAAAGTTTGTCAGGTTCCAAAGATCCGAGGTTGAGCTGCAGGTCTTTCAAGCGATCGCCCCAGGAGCTTTAGCCACCTGCAGTGTCTTAAAAGTGTGTGTGGTATTCATTAATGGAAGGGAAGAGCTCTCAATGTGATAGACCACTTGGCGAGTTGTTACTGTATACTACCGAGACTGGGCCAAATGCACGGTGGTTAGACTGGTAGTGCTGCTTCAATTTACATTTATTTGCAGTTGTATCTAATATTCAGATAAATTTTGATGCCTTTGCCGAAAAAACAACGCTGCATTTGAGTCTGCTTGGGGTTTACACTGTTTGACTGTTGGCTACATGAAAATGTTTACTACACCTCTATTATGCAAGAATACTCAGTGCTTGTAAGTGTGTATTAGATGTTCATGAGGTTTGCCTTACACGATAGTTATTAGGGCGATGATCCAGTTTTCTTTTGCCTTATATGAATCTGTCATTGAAATACATGGAAAATATATGGAAAATTTGTGACCTCGCTTTCTGACAAAGAACCAGAAAAGAGCTACTATGAAAAGAACAGGCAGCCTTGTAATAAACTCAGCTTATATGAAGTATGTTAAATCAGCCTTGTGGGAAGTCTTCCATTAAGAAGATGATTTGAAGTCTGTGATCATTGTGATGTGAATGTCATGGATTTTGAAAGATATGGGTACATGCCTTAGTATGGCTGGGAAAATCATATCTAAGTATTTTTAGGAAGAATACTGATACACTATATAATCTGTATTTTGTATGGAGTGGGCTAAATGCACAGTTATCACTAATGTCTGTTAACAGTGTGGTCAACACAGAATGCAAATTCAGGGTTTCCGTCTGTTTGCAAAAAATACAACTGTCCAATATGGACATTCTCCTTGTTCCAACAAATCTGAAAATGAAGACGGTTTATGCCTATATCTGTTGCGTGGGTCAAATAAAGCAGTGACAAGTATTTCATTCCACTATGCCCACCAGCAGACAAAATTTAATTTTTATTATATATACACGCACACACACACCTGTGAACTGTTGGCAATGTTTTAAAACTAAATGAACCAAGTACCAGTTTGTCCTCTCCTTTTCCCTCCGTCAGCTTCCCCATGAGACGCTAACTGTGGTTTGATTTTTAGCTGTGAATTCTGGGAATCTATGGATCGTCACAACTGAAGCTCTCATGTTGTTTGCAACTAGGACAGATTACTATAGGTCTCGATTAACTTTTAATAGAACTCAAATTTTTATACACTGTAAAATTTTATCCATGCAAACAGTAATGTCTCATCCTGTATTGTTTAATGCATCACACTTTTATAGCCATATAGGTTTATTACCCAGTGCTACGATGTAGGTTTATATTTGAGACAGCAGGTGTCTTCTTACATGGCGACATGGACCAGTAGCATGTGCTTTTCCCTTCCAGATTTATGAGCTCTATTCTAGTGGACTTCAAAGAACAAAGTAAAGGGGTAAAGTGACTGCAGCTAGGGCTCCAACTGGGTACTTCAAGCTCATTCAAAACCCGAGCTGCTGATAAAATCTTAAGCAAGTCATGAGAAAGCTGATTAAAGTACTGCTTGAGCAGGACTGGAGCTGACTTCGATATAAAATTAAACCAGCAGGCCTACATGATCTTGCACATTCTTCATGGGGGGGGAAAAAAATCTATGCATAGTACATTGTAGCTGGGTAGCAATTTGTTTTAAAAATGGGTTCAGTGGTTGATGGCAAAATATCTGCCATTTAGAAGCATTTAACATGGCAGAGATATAAACTTCGTAAAATACAATTTTGGATGAAAAATCCAAACTTTAAAAGGCTATAATAAGGATTTAAATGAAGTGAATATAATGAAACATTATATTGCTTTATTTCAAACTGCATGTGTAGTGGGGCTTAGTCCTTTTGAGATGGTGGATTGGAATAGCTCAGTCGCTATGAGGTGTTTTTTTGAAAGCAACAAAATTGCTTCAGGATGTCACCAGGTCCCCATTGTGATATTCTTTTTCCTCTCTGAGTTTGTGATTCATTTTAACAGGGGGAAATGTATGTATCGTCAGTATTGGCTAATAGCGTTGAGAATTTTCTCCATGTCTTTGTAAATATTGTGTTGTTGTGGTAAGCATTTTATTTAAACAAAAAAAATAAATCACCTTCACTGTTGCTTAACAGCTTTTTCTAGGCTGCCCTGTGTTTTGGATGAGTGGGTGTGAATAACTGTACATCTTACCGTAAATGAAAAAGAAAAGGGCAAAAAAGAGGTTGTGGTAGTTCAGTAATTTCAGACATGAGAATGGGGAATGTTTAGTCGTTTGTTTATTACTTTATTTTATTTATTTATTTTTACTTACTATGTGAAATCTTCCTGTTCACTTTTTGCCACAGGGGAACACTGATTGGTTGAGGCTGAGGTGTATTCTGCTGCATGCATCCTGTTTCCAAGGCTTTCTCCTGTTGCCGCTGCCTGGAGTGCCTGTAATGGGCAAGGACTTCCAAAGAGAACAAACATTGTTTTATTTTTGAATAACTTGACTGTCGCATTACTACTCTACCAGGTATGTGTTAAGTTGACTGCTAAATCACTATTGATCACAGCATATAACTAGCTAGGTTGATCAAAACAAAAGTTATTTTTCATTTAATCAAATTGAAAGTAGGCCAGATTGTGCCAGATCTTCATGTGTAACTTTGTTCAATTTTAAGTCAGAATGTTTTGCATTCACCTATCCAGATTCAAGAATTTGGCGTTCACCGTTTATTATTTGCGAGTTGGCCATGAACAGTCGAATGAGAATATTTGAGCCAAAAATATATAAATACTGAAAATGATTTGAGCCACACAATCGTGTGTTTGTGTGTGTGTGTATGATATATATGCACATGTATGTATGTATTTGTGTGTATATATATATCTGTGTGTGTGTGTATATGTATATATATGTGTATATGTGTGTGTATGTATGTGTGTGTATATACACCCGCTTATCCTGTTCAGGGTCGCGGGGGGTCCGGAGCCTATCCCGGAAGCAACGGGCACGAGGCAGGGAACAAC
>JAODKL010000009.1:23612825-23626903 GCA_026780765.1 Petrocephalus schoutedeni
TACACACACACACATATATATATATATGTGTGTATATATATATGTGTATATATGTATATGTGTGTGTATGTATGTGTTACTTGGTGTAAGCATATACTACATTTTTAATAACAAAAGTTTTTCTTTAAAAACCAAACTGTGATCCAAGTACCCTTGCAAGTTTCTCGGCAACCACCATCACTCGCATGTTAGCTGTCTTTGAGACTGTGGAATCTCATGTTTCTCACAATAACTTAAGCTTTTCAATGCCATTACTTTTGCTTTTTTAATAATGGTCTCAGTTTGTGAATTTTCATGTTTGCGTAGATCTTCTGCCATAAACCCTCATGAATGGGGTGACTGTATTTTGATACTAAATATCAACATTTTAAGTTCTTTATCGGTTTTTGAGCTGTGGGCTTCCCCTCTGACCTGTTGGGTAGCAACGTCTTTCACTTTCATGGTGGGTTTCTGCTCTTAATGCTGGGATTTTTTTTCCTTTATTGTATTATACTATTGTATTATTGTTGGTATTCTTCACTGTTCTTTGTATTCCATCTCCTTTTTTGTGTATCATTCAGTTGTATTAGTGAATTTTTGTTATTGTCCACTTCCTTGTCCTCTCTTAATGTGCCTTCACTGGTAGAATAAATGTTTGCAATAGGTGGAGTATTACATACTAGACTATACATAATGCTTGTCTAATGCATCGGGACAGGATGGGGGGGGGGGGAATTCTGGGACTGCAGACTTCGTTACAAGGTTTGTTTCGGTTCAGGGGTTATTTGTGGGAAAATTAAGGGTAAAATTGACTTATATTTTAGCTGAGCAATGCTAGAAAAATAATTGCATTTCATTGAATCATTTGAGCATTGAATCATCCTTTTATTTTTAACAAAAATAATTGAATGGTTTCTGTGCAAAGTTACATTTTTAAGAGTTTTAGGCTTTCCTGCAGGCAATGCGCTTACCTGCCGGCAGCATCTCTCACACTGTGTGAGAATATGCTTCTGCCTTGTGCTCGCGTGTCATTTCATCGCGAGTGCTCTCTGCTCCTTGGCAGTCACGGCAACATGTTCTGGAAATTTGACCTGCATACGACGTCCCACGTCGACACCCTGTTGGAGAAGGAGGATGTAACGCTTACGGAGCTGATGGACGAGGAGGATGTCCTGCAGGAGTGCAAGGCCCAGAACCGCAAACTGATAGATTTCCTGGTGCGGCCACAGAGCATGGAAGACCTGGTTCGCTATGTCACCCAGGAGCCCAGTGAAGACATGGATGAGAAGCTTAAGTATAAGTGAGTAGTTGTGTCCATCTGTTTGAGGCTGGCCTGTACCTGCTTTATGCTTTCATTTGGTTTACTATAAAACAGCAGCTGCTTTTTGTTTGTGTAAAGTGCAGCTGTTGCTTGATTTATTGAGTGGTTGGCTTTGTCTAAGGGCGCTTTTCCACCGCACCATGTACCATACTTTCTGTATTTTAGCTTTTCCATTGACTCCCAGTTGAGTACCAGTACCAAAAGTGCTATATCAGTTGGGGTACTTCTTTTAAAAATTTAAAAATCATTTTATTTAATATACTAGGGCAACATGGTATTGGAGAATTTACAAATATAGTGATGTGATTTTGTTGTAATAAATATTGGGGTATTTATAAAGCAAAAATGTGTTAACATAAATTTCTCACAAACCTGTCTAGGAGTGATTTAATCAGTAAGGATGAGAGATTGATGGTCTCGGAGAGCACATGCAGCATTTATTCAGCGCCAGTGCAAAAGTACAGTACTTTTAGTTCTTTAACATACCAAAAGTATGGTGCCTGCTGTGGTGGAAAAGCGCCATAAAGGTCGTCGTCATGTATGCAGCAGCAGTACAAAAAAAAAAATTAATCGGGAACTCTGCTGTTTCAGTTAAATTATATGGTTCCAACTTGTCCAGATACCCCAACATTTCCTGTGAACTCCTCACCTCGGATGTGAGTCAGCTCACCGACCGGCTGGGTGAGGACAACGGCCTGCTTACGCAGCTCTACAGCTTTCTGCAGCATCAGCCCCCTCTCAACCCTCTGCTGGCCAGTTTCTTTAGCAAGGTGCTGAGCATCCTTATTAGCAGGAAGCCAGACCAGGTAAGCGTGGCGAAGGCTCAAGCCAACATTTATTTGCAGTTTGTTTATTATTTTTTTATCATTATAGTTTGACACACAGAAAATTTGTCTTCCTTCAGATTGTAGAGTTTCTCCGTAGGAGGGATGACTTTGTGGACCTGATGATGAAGCACATAGGGACCTCGGCCATCATGGACTTGCTGCTCAGGATGCTGACCTGTGTTGAACCACTGCAGCTTAGGCAAGATGTCTTAAATGTGAGTCCATGTGTCAGCACAGTCTCATTTGATAAGTTTAATGGCAAAAAAGTAGGAACTTGTACCTTTTGCTAGTAATTTTATACAAAAATTCCCCTTGATTTTTCTTGTATATATTATTGTAAAGCCTGTGCAAAACACAGTAGACCTTTGACATGGTGTGATGTGATTTATTTTTTTTAATAAGATTATTCCTCTGTAAATTAATAATAATTTTTTTTAAGTGGCTGAATGAGGAGAAAGTTATCCAGCGGCTTGTTGACATGGTACAACCATCTCTGGATGAGGATGTGAGTATTTGCAATTTTGAAGTAGCAGAATTGATACTGTTCTTAATATCAAAGTCTTTCAGGAGAATTTCTGTGTGTGTTTAAAAAAAAATGTATTTTTCATAACATCACGTTGATTATTGCAGATTAACTATCTGGCAAGTCAAAGTGGGGCATTTGGCTGCAAGTTTTGGTGTTTTGCTGTTTCTCTTTTTAATGATTGGTCTCTTCTTGTTCAAGAAACACTCTAATGCATCCCAGTCGCTGTGTGAAATAATCCGTCTAAGCAGAGAGCAGATGTTCCAAGTTCAGGGTGCCTCAGAGTCAGACCCCCTATTGGTCACACTGGAAAAGTATGTTTTGTTTTGTATTTTTCTACTAGCTATTTTAAACACTTGCCCACTAGCTCTAAATGGATACATTGAAGAAAACTTTGTATTTCAAAATGTTTAAAAATTTCAAGGTATGATTTATTGCCCCCCTTGTTTTGCAGACAGGAGACAGTGGAGCTGTTACTGTCCAACAACTTTGACAAAGAGAGAAGCGACTCTGCTATAGTCAGTGTTATACAGATACTGTTGACTCTGTTTGAAACGCGAAAGCCTGCGTAAGTACTTAAAAACTGAAAGCTCACTTCTTGGCCTGTAGTTGTTCTCCCTGCTAACTACAGTCGTATATTGTTTAAGTTTTGAAGGCCACTTGGAGAGCCCCCCCGGTGTGAACCACCCGTCGTTCTCGGTCAGTCCGACTGTGCTAGATGCTGTCAAACGAAGGCTGAAGGACTTCCACCAATTGCTGCTTGACCCCCCAGAGGTACTATGCCATAACTGTATCGTGTGCACCTAAAAGTTCTCTGAGTCCTTTTGGTGTTTATTACTGCTGATTCAGTGCTCTTTAATGAATTATTATGGGGGGCACTATTGATTGTATTTGTAATGAAAGTTTTTGCATTGTCGATTTTATAGAAAATTGTCTTGAAGACTACGTGGGGAGTGCTGGATCCCCCAGTTGGCAATGCCCGTTTGCATGTAGTCCGTCTGGTTGCCAGCCTTCTTCAAACAAACACAGATATGATCAACCTTGAACTTATAGACCTCAACACTGTTGGAGTCATACTTGTGAGTAAGGCTTTAAACCCTTTGTCTTCCCTAATAGTTTAATTACTGTTTGGTGACTTTTAAATGGTGCCTGTGCATGTTTTTTTTTTTTTTTCTTTTTGCTTTAAAAGGTAATCAGTTTTAATCCTGCTCACTGTAATCTACTTTCTGTTCATGTCTTTCTTTAGGATATGTTCTTCAGATATGTATGGAATAACTTTTTGCACATACAAGTTGAAATATGCATAGCATTGATTCTGGCCTTACCACCAACTCAAAGTGCAAGTCCCATTATTAGTGGAGACAATGATCCAGAGCCTGTCAGGGAAAACCTTCTTGTCAAGCATGTGAGTCTCATATTCTTGCAAAAGGCTTTATACTTCAGAGGTGTGGTCTTCGTAATGCCTCTATGCTGAATCTGTTCTCTACTACTTCAGCTGTTTCAGAAGTGCCAGTTACTGCAGAGAATACTTGATGCCTGGGTCTCCAACGAGAAGGAGCAGTAAGTACTTAAATAAAGTAATGGAATTTTAAGCAGCCTTTCAGCTGTTAAGTGATGGGTCCTAATTAGCTATGCTTAGTGTATTTATTTTATCTCCCAACTCAAAGAAGGTTTGGGTGTTGCTGTTAACTAAGGTGTCTCTGTCCATCCATCCATTCATGAATTTGGCTTCCCCAAATCCAATTTGAGATTTTGTAACGTCACAGATGGTGTTAACTAGAGATGTTCCGAACAATCAGTTGTTGGCTGTTTTAAAAATGAGCTGATATTTGCTGCCAATTAATTCCTTTTAAGATAGTGACTCATATTGCTTTGCAAACTTTTTAAGAGTTAGAAAAATGTCTGCAGTGTGGAATTCACATTAGAAATGCATTTTACAAAGATTGCTTGGCTACCAGTACTAATAAACATTTCAACACGACATACTTGATTGCTTACAAAGGCAACATAGTATGATGACTTTCTGGAAAAACAAGTCCTTGCAAATAAAGAAGGCCGCCGAATAAAGCTAGTTACCTGTCAGTAATGCAAGCATTTGATAGCAAAAGAAAATACAGTGAGCCTGTGTGAAATTTATAGATATACTTTGTAATTTTCTGAGTAATATCTTACTTGATGATCAGCCCCTTTCTGTTATTGTGTAAGATGTACACAGTTATATTGAGCACTGGGACTGCCCGAGTTGTTTTCTAACCTAAAGAATACTTTTAATTAATTTGGGTGGAACTTATTTAAACAGAATAATCTTCCAAACAATTGGTATTAGTGTCAATTTTTGAAATAATCAGCTATCTATGTCAGCCAGAAATTTCCTTATCGGTGCATCACTAATCTCTTGCGACTTGGAACTAAAAATTCTGCTTGTCTGTGTAAATGTTTGAGGCCTTTAATAATGCGTGCAGCCCCCGGGCCCTTGGCGCCTGGCTCTTCATAAATGCCCTTCTGCATAACGTAGTGCTGTGATCATTAGGAGTGTATCTAGATGGATCGCTATGGATCTGTATGCTGTTTTTAAATCAATATGTGAGCTTTAACAAGGCTGAGTGATGGCATGGTGTGCACTAGGGCCGAGGGCGGAAGACGGCGGGGATACATGGGCCATCTGACCCGCATAGCTAATTCTGTGGTCCACAACAGTGACAAGGGGCCCAACAGCATGCTAATTCAGCAGCTAATTTCAGGTGAGTAGCATTACACACACACACACACAGTACTCTTGGTAGATGGCAGATCATGTCAAGAAAATGTGCCCTTGTATTTCCAGAGCTCCCTGAGGATGTCAGAGATGCATGGGATGCATTTCTTTCTGGGCAGCTAGCGGACATTAACAAGAAGAACACTGTAGATTTAGTAAGTCCCTTCACACTTCATGTCTGCCTGCACTGAAGTGTTTAAAAGTGCAGTAAATGACGTGCATTACCTAATGATATGCTTGTGTATCGCAGGTAAATACACACATTCATCCATCCAGTGATGATGAGGTAGACTTTAAAAGCACTGGATTTCGTCAGGATTCTGCCTTACAACAAGTAAGTCCGTACCTGGATGGGTAGGAAACAAAAAACAATTTTAATATAAATCATATAAATTTGATTCATTTCAACATTCACAAGTATAATTGCTTGCATGTAATCTTTTTTATTTATTTTAATATGAGTAATGCTAAAGAGTTTAGTACTACATGTGTAATATGCTATTTATGTACGTGTTCATAAATGCAGAGCATAAAGGTTTGATTTGTAGTGTCAAGACTATATCATTATCATTGGTCCTGGGTCTGCCAGGCCTTCTCTGATTATCAGATGCAACAAATGACGTCCAATTTTATTGAGCAGTTTGGCTTCAGTGACGAGGGGTCCGCTGAGCAGGATGATGTGGAGTGAGTATTTAACGCATGCCGCTCTTCCCTAACAACCTGCTTTAGTCACAGCAAGCATCTAATCTTACTAAACTTAGGTTGGCTTGAGTAAATCTACCACTCATGGTTCTGTTGAAAAGTGATCAGTTTTAACTGAGAGTAAGTATTACTAAAGCACTACCATAATCACCCACGCATAGTGAATGTGTAGCAGGGCTGTTCTTTCACATGCGGGCATTATGTGCAGTGTGTTGGGATTGCGTTTCAGTGCTCCAAAGAAGGGAGTGTCATGTGAACTTCAAGCTGCCCTTGCTTTGGATTCTGTGTGCTTTAGTTGGAGGTTTACTGCTGACCAAAGGTTGGCTAGGTTCTTAAAGCTGCTCATTTTAGTACCTCGTTTGGCCTGCTGTGGTCTTTGCATTATGGCCAGTAGGTCTTCCTCCCTTGTCCTGTGTAAGTGCACCCCTTGTGTGAAAGATTTTGGTAATTATTCAGTATGAAATTGTTTGACTATTTCTGGGTTACTTACTTTGTTTTCTTTAACATTACAGTATTGCCTTTGACAGAATATCTGACATCAATTTTTCTTTGAATACAAATGAAAGTGTAAGTGCTGTAAACTTTTTACCCCACTTAATTTTTTAGTTGGCACCTATCGATGGCATGGGCAATTTTTCATGATTCAAATATTTCCCCGGAATAAAGAGGATAAAATGTAACTGTGGGGCAGAAATGGTTGTTTGGGCAAGTGAAGTTCCATTGTAAAGCCATTCCTAGTTCCTGGAGGTTGTGTGAAACCTTCTTCCCATTACTTTGATAGTTATGATGGCTGTAGCAGGTTTTGCCTTTGCCTTATACAGTCAGGACCAGAGATTGCCTTAAACAGAGCAATATTGATGTTTTACGGTAAATATTGACAATGATAATCTTGAATACATAAGTCTACATGTCACAACATTTTAGTCAATACCCTGGTCCCTTGGTTGTATTGGGGGGGAGAGAATACAAATTGTTTGGTTTGGCATCATAATTATTTGTCATGATGGAAAAATAGCACAAGTGCACTAGGTGAAGGCTGAATCTATGTGCCCGTTTGTCCTGCAGGCAAATATTGCCCTCTTTGAGGCATACTGTAAGGAGAAGATCCAACAATGTGAAGACACTGGCTCTGACGAGGACGACATTTGGGATGAGAAAGATGTCACTTTTACACCAGAAACGCAGAGGCACCCCAGGTGAATATTCATTGCTGAATTCCAGTTTCAAATTTGGCCTTTGGCAAGATTTATTAAAGTGCATTCAACTCTGTTCCTCAGAAGTTCTGGCAGTACAGACAGTGAAGAGAGCACGGATTCTGAAGAGGAAGATGGTAAACGTGACCCCTTTGAGCCCAGCAACACGAACTCTGACGACCGAATGGAAGTTAACTCTGGTGAGTAGCGTTGGGTATAGTTTGGGTTTCATTTGATACCGGTGCCAAATCCAATACTTTTAAATCGGTGCCGGTTCCTAAACTGTTCTTAAAACGGTACTTTAAGAAGAACACATGGCAGACGTTTCATTACATTATTGATGTATATTCAAGCTAAATATATACTTACAATCAAGACATGTCACTATTGAGCGAAATATACATCAATAATCTCATAAAAGGTGACTGTTATAATGAATAAAACACATTTCGGATGAGCTAAATATACATTGTACTAT
Source organism: Petrocephalus schoutedeni (assembly GCA_026780765.1). NCBI lineage: Eukaryota > Metazoa > Chordata > Actinopteri > Osteoglossiformes > Mormyridae > Petrocephalus > Petrocephalus schoutedeni. Next base: position 23,620,604 of record JAODKL010000009.1, read on the forward strand.
CAAGCTAAATGTAAACGATTTCTCAATAATAGTAAATGAAACCACACTTTTAAAATGTGGGTTTCCACACCTGCATTGTGTGGTATGTATTGTGCGCGCTATTAGCGGTGAACACCACATATTTCAGCGGCACTGAAATTAAATGTCACTTCGTTCCGGTTACTACCGTTCACATTGGCACAGATTATATACTGGAACCGAGTTTCAGTACCCAACCCTAATCGTATTGCTGCTGTAAATGTAAATTGCATTGAAACACTGAGAACTTGATTAATTGCAATTTCTCCCAGTAGTCCCACTCAGCTTGTGCGCGCCACTGCTGATGAGTGTGTGGATGTGGCGAAGTCTGGCACAGTTTGATTTGACATGAACCGATACCCGGTAGTTCTGTCATCTTTTGTTCGCTACCTTTAAATGTACCGACCTCGCTACCCAACCCTACTCATCAGGTTGAAGAATTCCATTTAATTTACATCAAACATTAACATGAAGCTGTCCCGCACCTCTAAGTTCAGAGTTCTCTTTGTTTCCGTACTGTTGCTAATCAAGCAGAAAATTGTGGCTGATTTTAATGTGCCCATTTTTGATTTGAGCAAAGTTTTTAATGTACTACCTGGGTTATGTCATTTAATACCAGCATGGACCGCCAACTTTGACATTCCCATGGAGATGGGAAGCTCTGCAGGAACGGGGCCTTCCACGGCTGTGGATGCTTCACAGTCTCTAGCAGCAGAGTCGGTGGGGTGGAGTTCAGAAAGCTCATCCCACGAGAAGGACACAGGATGGGCAGAATTCTCCGACTTCTCGGGATCTATGAGGTCTCTTATTAAGCCGTTATATTAGCTCTTTTAGGATAAATGTTGTGCATAAAATTCCTTAACAAGGCATGCCCTTAAAATGATCCCTGCTGTGGATGTGAAAGGTGATTAACACACCACACAACGAAATGTGTCCTCTGCATGTAACCCATGTGACATTGTAACACAGCAGAGGGCAGCTACTTGAGCGCCCGGGGAGAAGTGCTTGGGGGTGGGACCTCCGTGGTACTTGCGGGTCGGGGACTGACTTTCGGTTATACGTCCCTAACCATTACGCCACCATCTGCCGTATAATGATGTCGCCAGTTTTAATCTAGACCTTAATATTTGGGATGGATGGGTGGAGGCTTTGTCATTTTTTGGTTGGTTTGTCTTTGCTATAGCCCAAAAGATCCTCTAAGAAGCAGCTCCCCGGTGGCCATGGAGACGAGCTCGGAAGTGGTGGATCCCCTGACTGCTGGCTTTGCAGCTCAGTCTGAAGGTGATAGTCTTACTGTAGGGCCATAAAGGAAGAGGCAGATGTCAGGTTTTACTCTTGGTTGCTGCGGAATAACTCTGACCTTTCTGTAGCAGGGGTGGAGCAGTGGTCAGGTCAACCTGCCGCCCTGGTTACAGAGAAGGTGGACGAGGATTTGACCACTGGTCGTGTCACTGAGACGGTCACCAATGGCTCCATGAAGGAGACTGTCAGCCTTACTGTAGATGCCAAAACCGAGACTGCCGTCTTCAAAAGGTGAGCCTCAATTGGTTCGGTTTGTCTCGTTGTTTACCCCAAAACCTTGTGTTTCAGTCTAAGCAAGTCTGACTTGCTGGTCTTTTGCATATATGGTTCATTCTCCATTTGGAGAGGGAATTGAGGTGGATTCATTTTGAAAGATTGGTTTCATCATTGCCAAAAGTAAACCACCTTATGTCTGTTAAGAGCTTAATTCCAAATATATTTTGCTATATTTTAATGTAAAATACAGTTTAGGTAAGCTTATTTTGTCAAATATTTTTTGACAAAATAGACGTCCAGTTTTGATTAGGGTTGGGTATCGTTTGGGGTTTTTTCGATACCGGTGTCAAAACGGTGCCTGAACCGATACTGAAGTTTAAAGTATATATGAATATATAAGTAAATGCAAAAAACAACAACAACAACAAAACGTAAGCCACAGGACTGTTTCTCTAGTGGCCGTAGAGGATCTTCCTCTCTCGGGCCACGCTCGGGCTGGACTGAAAAGTGCTTCACGTACTTGGGCTGGAATGTCAGTGTTAGCTACCAGTGTGACTCCCTGTTCACGCTGCGGACTCCCTTCCCTTTGGTGCTGAGCTTTGTTGTATGACTGTTAGGTTTGAGATCCTTTGTTAGGGCTATGTTATGTTAGGATATGCTATGGGCTATGCTATGGGCTATGCTATGGGCTATGCTATGTGCTAAGCTATGCTAACTGCTAAGCTAACCTCTAAGCTAAGTGCTAGGTGTTAGCCTTTGTTTACATTCCGTATTCTGCTTTGAGCTCTCCGAGCTTTTCCCTTTTGCTTGATTTCATTAAAGAAGTTATTATACGAGAGGTTCCCTCCCAGTACGACCTCCCCGACATGACAGCTTATTACAACTGTGTCATCATAGCCCCAGAGAACAAATATTTCAATCGACAGTTCAAGCATTTAAGTGGCACCGAAATTCGCGTTCTGTTTCGGTCCGGTACATACCGGTTATATAGGTACCGGTGCCATATTGGCAACGGTTTTCGGTACCCAACCCTAGTTTTGATGGTTCTGTATTTAATCTGTTCAAATAAAACACTTTTAATAAAACAGTATTTCATCAAACTGAACTGTAACACCACTGACCAAATGAGATTTCACAAAATGACAACACAAAATATTAAAGATCTAAATATTGATTAGCCTTTTTATTGTTCTGATCATTCATGACATTAATTACTGGTGTCTAATGTGGTGTAACCAATAACATTAACACTGGTGAAATTCTGATTTTAAGATTGAAGATTATTTTTTTTAATTTTTTATTTTATAGGCTGCCCCAAGGGGGATGAGGTTAGGGTTCTGTCCAACTTTTTAAAATCGATGATGTATATCTTGAGATTATTTTGACAAATTCAATTACCCTTACAATGTACAACACTAGTGTTGTGTATAAGCTATGTGCTGCTTGAGAAACAAATTTATGAATGAATTTATGAAATGAACAAATATGGGCTCACCACCTCATTCCTTGTGATGCTTCCTCTGATGACATTTGACCCAACAAAGCAGTTTAATACAAGAACTATATTAAGATGTAATGCAAAGGTCCCAAAGACCCCAGTAACCAAAATCTGAGGTTTTTTTTTTTTTAATGTACTGCAGTGTATACAGTAATGCATCGGATATGCAATTTCATAAGTTTGAACATTTAAAAATGGTTTTCCTAAAATTTTGGTTTGTTACAAGGTGTTTTGCAAGTGTAGAGCATGTTGAAACATGATACAATTAGAAAAGTCAAACCAGTTATAAGGGAAATTTCTAATTCTACATCAACTGTGAATGTACTTGCTGATTTGTTGAGCTGTGCCTCATATTGTAAGCATGTTTAAAGTCCTGCTACCTCTGTGACATGGTTTTGCACTCCACACGGAGAACCAGAATATATTGATGTAAGCTTACTGACTAAATTTGAATAATGCCTTTCAACATTAGTATTGAACTTGACTGTGAAAACTAGGGATGGCAGAAATGAGGATATAAACTTCAGTCAGTTACTTTACTGCTTTGTTCGCTTTTTTTTAAACTTTGTTCGCAATTTGTTAAACCAGACAGTGCTTTTCACTCTCCAATTGGTAGTGGTGCTTTTGATATGAAAACTCTTGTTTGATTTCTTTCAAGTCAGTCTTCATATTTATAGAATCTGTTAAACTGAAAGGTACCGGGTTGTAGGCCAGTCCAGTGTTTAGCATGCATTTGCTTTAGAAGCCTGTTTACTTACGTCGGCCTCCTCTTTTTCTCGCTGTTAATGGCCTCAGAGTGTTGAAATCCTTTTGGTATGTACAACTTATTCAGGACTTATTCAGACGTACCATGTTTTTTCATAAGACACTTGACTTCTAACATGATCTTGCCATCTTCATACCTTAATGTGCATGTTACGTCAGATGCATGAATTTTCAATGTCATGCGATGTCTGCTGGATCTAAGGATTAACCACCAGGGCCAGCTTTGCTTTTCTCTAAAGGCCCCACTGACTAAGGTCTCTCTCCATAAGCACTTGGCTTCACAGAATCAGTGACGGTGAGAATATGAATTACAAGAGGGAATATCCATTAAAAGGAAAATGTTGGTCTTCGTGTCAAAAGGTTTGATTTTGTTTCTCAATGGGTAAAGTCATAATTGGCCAGGAAGAAAAATTCCATTGGTACACTTAACATTCACTATTAATCTCAGGGGGAAATTCTGGTACATGCTGGACACAGAGCGCAGACGACTACAAAATGTGCCAAACAAAGCACAAAGGTAGTACACATAGTGCAGACAAAGTAAACATGGTTCAAAAAATACAGTACACAGAACATATCCTGAAAAACAGAATATTGTGATACTGCAAAAATATTTAAAGATGATTCTTTTAGCAGTGTCATATGTGAGGTTAATGAACAGGTGGCACTGGATCTTTACTGTTCATTAATTTAAGCAACAAAAGTTTTTGCTCATGGAATTATAGCTTTGTAATTACAAGCTAATAGACTGGAAACAATGTAAAGCAGGGATAAGTGAGCTGTTGCCTTTTACCTGGATGTAACTAAAGATAATGACAGTCTCCTTTGTTCCCCAAAAGTGTTAAATGTTTCTGGAAGTTGGTTTGTCAACATGTTCATCAGTACATTTTCTTCGCCCCTTCACTGTGGACCTGGACTGCCATTCTGCATGCCACTGTTCTGTTTTGGGTCTGGGTCCTGTCTCATTGTAAATGGCTATGCCAATAAAGATTAACTGAGAATGTCACTTTTAGTGAGGAAAAGTCGCCTACCTCTGGAGACCCATCTGCAAAATATGCTGTGGATCCTGTGTCTGTGAGAACTGGATCAAGCCCACCGGCCAGCAACAGTCCGAAGCATAGGTGAGAACCCCTGTTTATGGTAACATTTGCACACCATATTAGCGTGTGTGTGGTTTAAGATTTGGAGATGCCTTGACTGATTGTTCCTTACGTCAGGGTCTTAATGTTATATCATGTGCACTGCTAACCAGCGTTAACAACCTTGAGGGGGAAGTAAAAACTCAGAATGAAGCTGTCAGTGGCCCCCTTCAAAAAGTCATAGCAATGGAAGTTGCCCAGTAAATCTGTCTGTACCATTTAGGGGTTGGTGATAGATGTCTATCCATAAAGGGAAAAAGTGGTATTCCTCCTTTCATGAAGTGTCCATGTTAACTGAATCTGGAATGCTTTCGTCATTTCCACATCATATTTGAATCTGATGCATCTGATTTTTAGTTTGAGAATTTCAGAAAGTATCACAAGTAAGGAGACCTAACTGAGGAAGGATATGTTAGTACACATTGGTATTCAGGCCAAGACGACCCCTTAGCTGAGGCAGGGTACCTGCTGACGGATCACCTGATACTCGCGTCTAAACAAAAGCTCATTTTACATGCATGACCATGATGTCCATGTTTCAGATGACATTCTCTGCCTATTCCCTTCTAGAACGGACAAGCAAGCCCAGTCGCTGGAGCCAGTGAATGGTCCAGTTTGATGGTGGTGGACGCCCCCACCCCCCTGCTGTGTGTCTACCTTTTCTCGTGGGCTCTCCCGGAGCTGGAGCCAACACTGCACAAACTTCATCAGTTGAGGACCAGCAATATTCATACTAGGTTTTAAATGTTGTTGTACAGGAACTTTCATTTGTATGAAGATAAACATGCTGTATTGGATGAGAACTTTTTTTCATTTTATATACCATTGTTATTAAATGATCTGCCCTGATACCTGCCACTTCGCTTTCACAGTAATGTTTGTGTAGTTAAAATTTATTGTATGAAAGTATTTTATAAAAGTGAAATCCTATATAGAAAGTAAAGCATAATTATACCAGTTGGAATATTAAAATAGTATCTTTAATTGAAATAGTGCATTTCATTTCCCCTTTGGTAAAAACAAGATCTACCGTATTTTAATGTAAAATCTTAACTTGGACTGTTCTTTATATTAAACCAATTTATTAGGGAAACTTGCATTCATTTAAAGTGTTTTTTTCCATGTTTCCACCATACATGAACTAGATAGTAGTAATAATTTTTATTTTATTGAACAGAAGGTGTTGAAGTTTAGGCAGATGTTACCAAACACATGTAGCTGCTGAGTTTGGCTTCTTGCTGAGTATTATTTAGGCAGATGTTACCAAACGCATGTAGCTGCTGAGTTTGGCTTCTTGCTGAGTGTTATTTAGGCAGATGTTACCAAACGCATGTAGCTGCTGAGTTTGGCTTCTTGCTGAGT
>JAODKL010000009.1:23635213-23648612 GCA_026780765.1 Petrocephalus schoutedeni
AACATACGATCTGCGCCGTCTATCATCTTGTAAGTTTCTGAGTATGAGTTCATATTCGCTCATAAGTCGTTTGTATTTCCTGGAGGCGTCCATCTTGTTTTTACGACTTACGTTGGTTTCTGTTACGCCGTGAACTCGTGTGTGACGTCATTCCCAGTTACGAGTTACGAGGTAAATGGAACGCACCATTACGACTTACGAGGTAAATGGAACGCACCATTCGCGGTCACCATTCGCCCTTTAAATCCTAAATTATATTCGTTCATATAGAAGGAACGAAGGAGGAAGGAACTACAAGGAATTGAAGTCAACAAAAACATGGCTGACTGGAACAGAGGTACTCAGCGCCACGTAGTCCACTTTGTAATGACTTCTAATACTTCTTATCCGTATGTTTTCTAGATGCCAAACACAATAGCGTCACAAGATAAATATCTGTATAAATCTGGAGTTATTGTGTTGATGTGTTCGCAAATTGTTCGTATTGTCTCATTAGATTGCTTGATAAAAAAGTAGAAATCGGGACAGTTAGCTTGCTTTCCTAATGTATGGGAACGTATCCTGGATGTCAGGCGAAGATTCATGTATTTAACTTTAATATATATTTTAGAAACGCGGCGATACTCTTGTGTCGTTGCCGATGAGTATGTGAGTTCATGAGTTACTGGCAAAAGCCTCAGAGAAATAGCCGTAATCGCGCCTTCTGTACGTTACCAGGACATGGCGCCGTGGACGACATGCTGGACACAGAAAACCAGCTTTTGGCGGAGAACCTGTCCTCGAAAGTCTCCAGACTGAAATCCGTATGTACGCTGCATTTAGTCTTGGACGCTTCGGAGTTAATTGACAGTAATAACAGATGTTTTGAATGCCTTAACGGTGTCATTTGTCCCGGTGCTGTCACCTAATATTTATGTATGTTTGCTTTTCCTTTGTGACATTTAGCTAGCGTATGATATTGACAAGGAAGCAGAAGAGCAGAATTCATATTTGGATGGCATGGTAAGTTAATGCAACTCTAGGTTCTCATTACAACTTAAAAAACAGAATGGTGCTTTCTGTTTTAAGGGTTTTTATTGCGTTTACGAATTAAATTTTTGTAAAATTGAAGCTTAATAAAACCCTTAAAACAAAAAATACCATTCTGTAATGGGAACCCGGGACACAGTGAAAGTGACAGTATTTTTACTACCCCTTGAGATTCTGGGTCTCTTGACAGATTAGAAAATTCATTTTTTGTTCTGAATGCAAGCTAAAAAAATGTTGGCTGAGGGGCAAAGAAAATGCCACATAATCGTTGAGTTGAGCCAGAATGACCCATTATTGCAGCTGTGTTAATGCTCAAAACAAACATATAGGTCACACGGAATTATTGTTTTGTGCTGCTGATATATATGTAAAAGCATATAGCTCAGAGCATGCTGGGGCATCTCCAAAGTGTCCCTCAAGGCCCTAGCCCAAGAGGCTCAGTCTGAAGTGCTTCCAAACACCTGATGGTTTTTGCTCATTATATTCACCTTCTTCCGCTGTGCACCATCTCCCTTCCGCCATATTGCCGAGTAATTGAGAGGGAAAGCTTGAATCAGTGCCTTTTAACAGTTGAGTAATCGAGTAATCGTGACAGCACTAATTGCAAATGGTTTCAGCACTGACCAGTTTAAGAGAGGCTTTCCTTCCTTTTTCTTGAAAGGACTCCAACTTCCTGAGTGCCACTGGGCTCCTGACAGGAAGTGTGAAGAGGTTCTCCACTATGGTTCGATCTGGCAGGGACAACCGCAAGATCCTCTGTTATGTTTCTGTGGGACTGGTGCTGGTCTTCTTTCTTCTGTACTACCTGGTCACCAGGACCCAGGCTTAAACAAAGGAAAGCAGGAATAAGCTGTGCTTCATTCTGTCCCACACACGGGCCATTTACTTTCTAGGTGATATGAGAAGTGCCCTTCTCAGTGGATACTTGTCCTTCATTAATGTTCTTTTTATGACTGAGAAATTGCATTCAAGCCTCAGGAAGAGAATGGCCAACAAGAATAAGAAGATTTTAATCCACTGAGGATTTCAGACAAATTTGTGCTGAGAATGACTCACTGACATGCAGAGTAGGAAAGGACTGAGTCCAGCTCATGTGGAATACCCATTGTGATTGGGTTTCTCCAAGTATCCTGCCAGTGGGATGCATGTTAAAATACCAGCAGTCCAGAGTGCTGCTTATTTGTCGAAACCTGGTTATGAAATTTTAATATGCAGTCACCAGGAAAGGCAAATGCAGATCAGTCAGGGTGTTTAATTTGGGCACGAATGACATGATTGTGCATAGATAAATGTAATATATCTATATTTTTGTAAGTCCCGGACACTGAATATATGACCAGTGTAAGTCATATTGCATCTCAGAATTTCAGCTATTTAAATATATACCCGAATCTGCAGAATATTTCTGATGATATTCGATATGTAGGACCAATTTACTTTGATCTATTTCCTTTCCTTTTACCTTTTTTTTCTATTTCCTACAAAGTACAGATGTTGCAGGTGTGTGTGCTTCAGAATTCAGAGGTCATGTAGCGTGAAAGCGGGAGCACAGGCCGGCTTGTGCTCTTTCTGGGTTCTTGTCCTCAGTAGTTGGACGGTAATATATCTCACTCCGCTTTTTGCACAGTGCTGTGTAGCTATTTATTTGACTGTTGCCATTAGGATTGTGGAAAGATGGGGAATCGGGAAGCATTATGTTTAGCATCAGTTTGCCATGTTGTCATTATTTTTTTTTTTTATTATTTTGCTTCTTTCCTTTAATGGTCAGTCATGCCAAACCTGCTTGTTGATTTCCGTAACTTTTTTTGTGAGATCCATGTTCTCTACTGATGTTACAGTAAGATTTTTGTTTTTGTACTAAACTATAAAACTAAGACCTGTGTGCTTTTATCTTGGGTTTGTTTAGGCTGAAGGTACAGATTTGACTCAATTTAGGATTAAATTACAATAATTGTGAAAAGTATAAAGCCTGTTGCTTTATTACAGCCTTTGATTTACAGATTATTTGGTGGGTTTGTATTTTTTCGTTCTTCACTAATTATTATTATTTTTTAGCACTTTGGGATCAGCTGTTTAAAAAGTGCTTTATAAAAAAAATTATTTGATTTAAAAGTACAAAGGAATTCTCTTCTAGCTTTAAATATGTGAACACTTGACCTATAACTGTGGAATAAAACGTCTCACTATATAACCTAAGTCTATGACTTATTCTTAAAGAAAACCACTAACCTTTGGTGTCATATGGATTCAGACATGGGCACAGGCTGGGAAATGCTTTGACTTGTGACATGCTATGAATAGATGTCTGTTAGGACTGTAACATTGCATGGTATATTATGTAATTCTACGCACGAACCAGGGTATTGTGATATGCTTGTCATTTTCCTGTATGTACTGGCGTGCATATAGCACAGTGTTTTTCGCTGAAAAGAACACATTTAAAAAGAACTGGGGTTGCCTTATTTTCAGGGGATGAAATTTAAATGTCATTATAGAACAGCAGGTGGTGTAAATTACCTGTCTGCGGGCTAAAGGTAGCTGCCTACTTCAAACGTAATCAAGGTCATTTCAGTGACACACCGCTGTACGAGCGGCGATCCCATCCACTGGTGACAGAATGGTCAGCAGCCGGCATGCTTTATATCGCACCATCTTTATCTGTAAATGGTGTAAATTAATTTATGTGTTCATGTATTTATGTTAATTGTAAATGTCATAACTGTCTGATTGCTGTTAAACGCGTGAGTTTCGTTAGCGTGTAGCCATGAGTGTCATGTTAACTGTTGGTTTCCTTTTCTCTTCTGGTGAAGTATTAAACCAATAGTGGCTGTTAAAGAGAGTACTTCATTTTAAAAGACCTGTCATCTTCTTTATTAAAATGACGCCCCGATATGTTTTTTTTTTTTTTTTGCCCCCTTTATGTGGGTCTGCTGTATCATGAACATTCTGCACTCTTGGGTTGTGGAGTTTGTGATACTGATTATCCGTCTATACTGCCTGTGCTCCGACTGCCCGTGGTTGCTTTTTAACAGTGATAAGCTTAACTTCGTATATGTTCTTGTCAAATAAAATTATTTTTCTTTATAACGATAAGTTTTGGAATACAAAATATTTTCTTCAAATTCGTCTAATATATGTGTTTATTCATGGGGGTCAGAGTGTGTTTCAGTGTGTTAAGCCTCTGTGCCTGTGATCAGAAGGTCACCTGTTCAAGCCTAACCTCAGCATGTCTGTGGGCCCTTGAACAAAGCCCTTAACCCCCAGTTCCCTGGGCACCATATGAGGTAGTTGTCCTTCACAGCCAAGCTTGTTCTCATGGAGCTTGGGGGAGGTGAGAAGCAAGTTTCCCCACAGGTATCAATAAAGTATCTTATTATTTAAAGTAGCATAGACAGAACACCTATAGTTCTTAAATTTAAGATGCACTTTTTTTCTGATCAATGATTACATACAGTAGAGACAAACTAGGGGACCTGATTTAGCCATTTAGCCATTCAGTTTGAGCTGCGATCTCTCAGCAAAGTCACATGCTGTTAGTTTTAAGGTGATAATAATAAAACATTTTATTTTCAGCGCCTTTCAAAACACCCAAGGTCAAAATACATAAATAAGACATGCATAATAAAATTTAATATACACAACAATTACCCTAATTAAAATGCACAAAAATATTAGGTAAAAATTAAACTGCATTTGCCAGGCCAAACATGAGTTTTTAAACGTGATTTAAACGTGCTAATAGAATCAATCTTGCGAATGTCTGATGGAAGAGTTCCACAGATACGCTGCAGAATATCTAAAAGCTCTCCCTCTCATTGTAGTCAGACAAGTATATGGAACCATAAGATGGATAGATGAAGAAGATCTGAGGGAACGAGAAGGTAAATTGATTTGAATAAGATCCGACAAATATGATGGAGCGAGGTCATGGATGGCCTTAAAGGTCAAGAGCAGAATTTTAAAATGAATGGGATATGTAATAGGAAGTCAATGAAGTTCCTGAAGAACAGGAGTAATATGATTAGTAGAAGGAGTTCTAGTAATGATACGGGCAGCTGAGTTCAGGACCAATTGATGTTTGTGTAGAGATTTTAAAGGCAAACCAAATAGAAGAGAATTACAATAATCAATACGTGATGTGAACAAAGTGTGAACAAGTATGGCAGTTGAGTTTGGTGAAAGACGGACGACGACGATTTATATTACGGAGATGAAAATAAGCAGAACGAGTAATATTATTTATATGGTGTGTGTAAGGCAACATGCCATGCAAGATGGCACCCAAAATTTTAACCAGAGGGGAGGGAGAAACGATGGAATTATCAGTATTAATGAAACATCTGTCTACTATGATTAAGGAAGATTTTGTACCAAGTTTTTGTCCCAGTTTTATCACTGTTTAGCTTAAGAAAATTTGAGGTGAACCAAGATTTAATCTCATTTAAACAATCAGAGAGGGAGGTAGGGGGAAGAGTAGAGGTGGGCTTAGAAGAGAGGTAAAGTAACAGTGAAAATTAAAAATAAAAATAGTCCAGGATCAGCTGCCATAAGAAGATCATTAGATAGTTTAACTAGAGCAGTTTCGGTACTATGCAAAGAACGGAAACCTGATTGAAATTTCTCATAAAGATTATTATTAGCTAAGTGAGTGTGAACCTGAAACGCAACTATTTTTTCAAGAATTTTTGTAAGAAAGGGTATATTAGAAATGGGACGAAGGTTATGAAAATCAGTGGGATCTGAACCAGGTTTCTTGAGTATAGGAGTTATAATAGCTGTAGGAAGAGGAAGGAAGATTGAAGAGTGAAAGAGAATGAGAGAAAGGAGTTAATAATGGTAGTGAGGTCATATTCGAGGTGGTAGTAATCAGTTGTTGATTAATCTTATCTATTTTGTCAAGAAAAAATTGCAGTAAGGAATTACAAAACTAAGTAGTATAAAAATGCGGGGGGAACATATCCGGTGGTCGTAAAGTAGAGTTTACTAAAGAAAACAAAGCTCTGGTGTTCCCCTCACCAGCCATAATTAAACTAGCATAATAATTAGATTTTGCACTAGAAATAGAATCCTTATAGTTGAGAATATGGTCCTTGTACATATCGTTATGAACAACAAGTCCAGTATTCTTGTAAAGACGTTCCAAACGACGACCTTTTGATTTCATTTGTCGAAGCTCTGATGTAAACCATGGGGCACAATGAGTAAAATATACAGTCCCGGTTTTTATAGGAGCTAGGGAATTTAAAAGAGTGTGAAGACCATTATTATAAAAAGAAACCAATTCATCAGTAGAAGAAGAACTGTTAAAAAAATTAAGGTTATTAATACCATTGCAAAGCAAAATAGGATTAACAGATTTAACGTTACGAAATGTAATAACGTGGCAGTTTTGTTTTATATAAAGTTAAACTAGTAGTAAAAGAAATTAACTTGTGATCAGAAATAGGATAATCAACCGCCTCACAGTAATACCAGAGCAACAGACCAAACCCAATATATGACCCTTAGAACGGGTGGGTACATGAATATATTGCTGCAGACCAACACTATCAAGGCAAGATGTAAAGTCCTTGGTCAAAATAGACTTAGGATTTTCCATGTGTATATTAAAATCTCCCAGTACTATTACATTTGGGCATTGTGAACAAATATAAGGAATAAAAGCAGAGAATTCATTTATAAAGTTATTAGGCTTGGGTGGATGGTAAACAGTAGAAACTATGACCGGATTAGACCCATTCAGTTGTATGGAGAGTGAGTCAAACGAGCGATAAGATATCAGGAAGGCTTTATTTCTCAGGACTTTTATGGAGATAAAGCTAGAGTGTTGGCCGTCTTCTATAAGTGGGGTATAATAAAAATGTGCTTATGATTATTTCATGCCTGGAGCTCTTAGTGGCTGACGGCTGAGCAGATGTCTTTTCACCCTTACCCCGCTGTAAGGACTTTTTTCTGCATGTGACCTCCACAACTTCCCAACCAGAATAATTCTATCCCAAGCTGACGTTTATTTTTAAGATACTGCTCAAGTTTTGTTAGGAGCTATGACCCTGTACTGGATATGTGGCAGGGAAGATGAATGGATTAAGCCACATATAAACTACTAGGCCACTTATGCACAGCTCTAAACTCAAAAAAACCATTGCCGAGCTGTTCTATCCATGGCCGTTTCTAAAAGCCAGTGCTCTCGTGATACCCCTGGTATCTATGCACGTATGACTCATCTGTGGTGTCCTTGCAGTGAGAGTAATTGACGTGGATGTCCAATTGCTGTCATGGTGCTTTGATGGGAAAATGGAAGGGGAAATGACAGGCAGTCTAATCCGATCAGGAAATAATGCATTTGTAGATGTGGCTCTTCAGCTGTGGAGTTACTTGGAGGACATAAGAACCTGGCAGGGCAGCTAACCATCGTCAAAGGCAGGTTAGCATGGAGTGCCTCACAAACCTTTTAATCGTCCTCTAGGTTCTGGCAGGTAATAGCTGAAGGGATTTTAGCCTGATGATATTCTAACTAGAGAGGTATAAGCCTGATGGTTTTCTAAACTCATGCACTGTATAATATCACTGACAACCTGTCACTCCTTATGGATATTTTAAGTGTCAGAAAGCCCAGTGAGATTTTTATTATGATCTGAATTTACAGAGTAAAAGGCACTCTGATGACATTTATATGATTATGTATTTATTTAAGCATTGCTGGCTTTCCAGCAGTAGAGATATGAAAGTAGGGTTTTACCCTGCATTTGCTCTAATACCGCGGTATCCAACCTGCTGTACACCATGGACCGGTTTCAGACCAAGCGGTGGGGAGCAGAGCGTTAGCGATGTTCCCAAAGGAGCTCGCTGTAAAAAAAAAATGTGGAGCCATTTCAGGCCAACCTCCGGGTGAATAGTTCCAAACGTTGACTTTCAAGATATAAAATCACATTCATTTCCATTACTTACGAAGCACTTTAAGCGGTATGTTGATGAAATAACTGTTTTTTTAATCATTGAATGCATTAGCTGTCTATAGTAAATACTGTGATTGATTTTATGTGTGCTCAGCATTAACTGTTAATGTTTATCTTAATTAACAGTTACAACCAAAGGTAGCTTGGCAAGCTATCCAAGCTAACGTTCCCATCTCGCTGATGAGATGCCAGTTACTACTAACACAGGGTAACAGTACAAATTACATATTGTTCTGGTTATCAAAGGGTCCATGATTACGGCTAGCTTCTCTGCTAGTATGTTAATACATCTGATTCAAATTTCAGTTTACAGCTCTCCTGGGGTCACATGGCCGCTGGGGCGGCATGGTGGTGTGGTGGTTAGGTGGTGTCGCCTCACACCTCTGGCACCAGGTTTCCAGTCACGCAGTGGTTGCATGTGTGTGGAGTTTGCATGTTTTCCCTGTGTTGTCGCGGGGCTTCCCCTGGGTACTCTGGTTTCCCCCCACGGTCCAAAAACATGCTGAAGCTAAATGGAGTTACTGGATTGTGTGTGAGTGTGCCCAGCGATGGGCTGGCCCCCCATCCTGGGTTGTTCCCCACCTCGTGCCTGCAGCTTCCGGGATAGGCTCCCGACCCCCCGTGACCCAAAAAGGATAAGTGGGTTGGAAAATGGATGGATGGATAAATTTAAAAGTTCTGTTTGTCCATATTGACCTATGTTTGTTACTCTTGTCACCCCACTCCCAGGCTTTGGCGCTAAGTGCCATGTGTGAAGGGGACACTACATAGTGGTAGTTTTTGCAATGTTTGGCCAATTTAGCTTGTTTTGTATGCAAGGTATTTCCCGAAAAAAAGAGAATGGTAATAACAAAATGAAAATACAATCCCTGCTTTGCCAATCACTCTAAGCGCAAAAATGAAAAATAAAATATCACCATTTGCATTTAACCTTTACACTCATGCATGAGTCACTTGTGCAAAATTTAAGGATAAAATTAAAAAAAAAAATCTTTTCATTTTCCAATTTGACTTTTAATTTCCTACATTGCGTTGCATTTTCCTGTTCACAACATGCAAAAATATGTTAACTGGAGCCAGGGACTGGGCGGAGCTATGGGTCAAATACGGTTATTTGTAGCATCTCTCTATCCCAGCGGCTCTGATGATCTGGTAATTTTTCAAAATAAAGCACTCTGCACACTCTGAGAGTCAATAAAATGGAAATAGTTTTCTATTCTCTCTGTCCGGCCTAGACCCAAATGATTCATGGCCCAGGTACCAGTGAGCGGCCTGGTGGTTGAGGACGTTGCTGTAAGGTACATGAGGCTGGTTCTTCTCAACTTAAATTTAAAGCCAAGTCACACTTTCTTTGCATTAATGGTAGTACTTTTGTATATAGTACACGAATATCCCCACAATGTAATTGCTTATACCCGTCTGATAGGAGAGTCGATATTTTAACACACTCATCCAGATTACGCTTCCATCAAGGGATATTTGAAACAACTTAAAAATACAAATACAAAAAATGTGAATCATTACCAGGGTAAGTCAGTGAGCAGCATTACTGCTTCACATCTCTAGGCTCAGAGCTGCTACGTGTTTGGAGTTTCCATGCCCTGTTAAGCAAGTACTGAGGTCTCCTCCTGCAGTGCAAAGACCAGCTTTCAGACTATATGCAATCTCTATCTGTATGTGTGTAGGCGTGTACATATTGCATTGTGGAGACCAAATGAGATAAAAACCAATTTTGGATCCCCACAAGGGGAAACTCAATTATGTAAAAATCTGTGGATCAAAACATTTTCAAATGTATTCCGTTATGATTAAGGTTCTCATTGTTGGGATTAGGGTGTTTCCCATAAAAATTAATGGACGACTCCGCAAAGATATGAATATAAATGTGTTTGTGGGGATGTTTCAGGATGTCCCCCAGCCTGGTGCCCCGGGTTGCTGGGTATAGACTCCAGGCCAGAACTATGAAATTCAAAATAACACATGAAACTAGCGCTTTAAATGTGTATAAATTTAGTTGTATTGTCCCATTTTAAGCTTTTTGTAATATTTTCGTGTTTGTCATATTAAACAAGTTCTGAATGGTACAATAAATGATCACAGATTATAAATAAACGCCGTTACCATTTGTGCATGATAGGACGTGAGACCACGCTTTGGTGCCAGCTTCAGGAAAGAATAATTCTCTTTTCTTTTGTCATTTAGAATGATTCCCAACAGCTAAGGACTCCTCAAAGTTCCATATACATTTATTGCAGGAAAAAACGTAAGTATAAATGCAAAGTATAAAAAACACCAATTTCCCATAATGCGAAAACAGTACATGCACATTATTTGCAGATCTAATAAGGGAAACAACAGAAATTATATTCACTTACCTAGGAATGCAGTATTAGCACCTTGCTGGGATCAGTACTGTAGCAAGGCCATTACTTAGATTAATGCCTTTATAATGGTAAAATACAGTGTATTTATCTGAGGCACACTTGCAGGTCAGTCAAGGTATATGATGGTTGGTTGGTTGATGTTCTTTTGTGTAACTTGTATGAAGTTAAATCAGCATAAGACGCTCCAAGCCAGTATCTCATTCCTTACACTGTTACGTATAAAAATGCTAATTTTGTCTGTAAAGCAAACTGAATTAATTATTTACATTCTGGTCCTTACGCAGGAGTTTGCTGAATTTTATACAACCTTTTTCTTTTGATTAAGCTCAAATGCGAGGGATCATTCTGATTTGAAGATCATTTTTGTTTAAAGGAAACTGACCAGACTGCACTGATCCACATCCAAGATTTAGGAGACTTTAAGTGACACACAAACTCCTAAATGTTAAGATATTCTCCTTTCTGGTTTTTGTCAGGCTTGCAAGCCGGACTATCTGCAAAGGGATCTAGAAAGATATAATAATACATCATGATTAATTACCTTTATAGTCTTTAAATTTCCAGCAGTGCTGATAATACATTTTAAACTCTTTTTCAGAAATAAAAACAGGAAGAAATTCCAGAGACTGGTAGCTGCTAAAAGTAGTCAGACATTTGTCTTAATGACCTAAATGAAACTGATAAAGAAAGCATATAAAAATAATGTAATTAATAAAAATGACTGGCGTGATGGTTAGACATATCCGTATGCAAACGTGGTTATGGCCATTTTGCTATGCACAATGTTTTTGATACAGCAGTTAGCAACAACTCTGCAAAAATCTGTGGAAGAAATTTCTGAACTCTGTGTTGAACACGGTGTAGATGATAGGGTTGAGGGCACTGTTGACGTAACCCAACCAGGTGACGGTGCTCATCAGGTAGGGTGAGATGTAACAGGACTCACAGAGGACACGCATGGTGTGGACCACGAAGAAGGGTGTCCAGCAGAAGAGGAATACACCTGAGGGACCAGGGGGAGAAGACCGGTGACTAGAAGCATGATTTCAGCATGAATAACCAGTTATAACAGCAGTATTTGAGAACAGTGCTCTGCTCAACTATCCTTAGTTACCTGGTTACTTAGTTATAAGGTATTAATCTGAATAATTCTGTGAATTTTATCTTAAAGTGTCTCTAATCTCTAGACACATACAGATGCAGGATGGAAAACTAAACAGAATGGACCCAAACATAGATGAATGTATATTAGATGTCTAACCTTCTCTTACCTTAGTGAATAATTCTGTACTTTTAATTGATTGTCTATAAATACCTAGGAAATATGGAACAGCTGAGATATCAGTTCAGTTCAGAAAATGTGCGTTTCCTTACAAAAGCAGATGTTTCTGAAAATTCAAGTTTTAAAAAGTTTGTGCCTTAAATCAGCTGATTTGGTCTTGCTGAGGTTAGCACTGAGCTGCACTGCTGTCTCACACCTCCAGGGGGCTCTGCAACTTGCCTCTGTTCTTTGTATGCAAGTTTGCATATGGGTTTCCTTACACAGTCCAACGACTAACTGGTGTCTCTTATAATGAAATAATATACTGTATGTATGCATGAGTGTGCCCTGTGATGAACTGGTATCCCATCCAGGGTGTACCCCAGCCTTGTGCATTGTGATATACTGGCATCCTGTCCAGGGTGTACCCCAGCCCTGTGCCCTGTGATGGACTGGCATCCTGTCCAGGGTGTCCCCAGCCCTGTGTCCTGTGATATACTGACATCCCGTCCATGGTGTACCCCAGCCCTGTGCTCTGTGATGGACTGGCATCATGTCCAGGGTGTACCCCAGCCCTGTGCCCTGTGATGGACTGGCATCATGTCCAGGGTGTACCCCAGCCCTGTGCCCTGTGATGGACTGGCATCCTGTTCAGGGTGTACCCCAGCCCTGTGCCCTGTGCTACCTGGGAAAGGTTCCAGCGCCCCCACCCCCTCCATGTCCCTGACCAGGATAAACATTTAGAAGATGTCAAAAAAAATAATTTTAAGAGTTGTTTTTATATAACGTGTTTTTATTAATATACTTGTATGCAAAGTTATTGTCACATTTTTCCTTTTTAATATATTGAGACTTCATTGCAGCACTTCAGATGATGCACCTTTAATAAAGGCTAATAAAGATTTTAACCTGCAAAAGCTCTGATGACATTGTCTCTTAACAGCTTTGACACCTGCTGGCTACAGTGTGACAGTGTGTTTTATTGCACTCTGTTGCAGGTGAAGCATTACGGTCTATGCTTGGAGATCAGGGGAAGTCTTCCATGCTCCTGCTTCCACCTCTGGTGTCGTTCACATTCGCTGACGTGGCCAAACACTCCTTCCTCGATAAAGGCTTGACATTTTCCATCTCTGTTGGCAGGCTAAATTTGGCCTTCCAGCCTATCGAAAAACCCCTGTGCAGCAAACAATGGCCACAGTCACTGTCATCATTTCAAGTATCCCCCCCCTCCCACACACACACACACATGTTCTGTAGTTCTGTAAACAGATGCAAACTAGCCTTGACAAAACCCCCTCCCTTCCGTTGCTTCTGGAGCTGTCCCCCACCCCCCGTACATTCCTTGTGCCGTTACGCACCGTCCCTCTTGGGGCGACTTCCCGTCTGCCCCGCTTTCTCCCAGGCCGCCTCACCACATGCATCCTCTACTTCTTTGTTTGTTTGCACGCCTAGGAATACATGAGCTCATTCTCCCGTGTGAACAATGGTGGTGCAGAGCATCACACTTCTTAAAAAGGGCCAGTCACGTAATGTGACGCGGAAATGGCCGAAGTGACGAGGTCGTGCCCTGTCGTGTAACCCAGTGGGTGACCCCGTTCGTCGTGCCCTGTCGTGTAACTCGGTGGGTGACCCCGTTCGTCGTGCCGTGCCGTGTAACTCGGTGGGTGACCCCTTTTGTCGTGCCCTGTCGTGTAACTCGCTGGGTGACCCCGTTCGTCGTGCCCTGTCGTGTAACTCGGTGGGTGACCCCGTTCGTCGTGCCCTGTCGT